>JAULKK010313752.1:0-11778 GCA_032355705.1 Rubia peregrina
TCTTTGGATTCTCCGTAACGTGTTGTTTCCGAAAAGTAAATTTTTATTGTTTTTTATTAGACACAACTAAAGTTATCGCTGGTCAAACATGACATGGGAAAATGTGAAAAAAAAAGTGTCAATGTTAGAGAACCGGAGGGAGTAGAAAGGGATAAAACTACCCAAACATATAGAAAGCCAGTTGGACTAAATTACTTGGGCTTGGGCTATAAAACGGACGGAGGTTACGGCTTTGATAGACCACATTTCCACGCTATCGCTAATAAGTCGCAAAAAGTTGAATGAAAAGCGTGAAGAGTGTGCTATGAGAATAAGATGAAGGAATTATGTGTTAATGTAATTGGGTGTAAATTATCGATCCGTTGCGATCAACTCGATCAAAATTCGAATTGCACTTCAATTTGATCGAGCTCAAACCTGAATCAACTTGTTTAGTACTCGACCTCTAATTCAAACCTAACTGCTCCCTATGTCCCACCCAACTTTGCACAGAATTTTTTTAAACCAAAGATGTCAAATTTTGATCACGTATTTAAATAGATATATGAGCAATAATTTTATCGTATGAGATATGGTTAGATTCGTTGTAACATGTAGTTTTTAAATATTAATTTTTTGTGTACTATTATTATCCGTAGTTATACATATTTACAGTCAAACATGTTTAATAGAGACCGTGAATTTTTTGTGTGTAGAAATGGCTGAGACGGAGGGAGTGGTAATGTTGATTAAGCTCGTTGAACTTCTGAAGTATATTCTATGACTCTATTTCGTATGGTTTAATATCAAACTTTATAACCAGTTATACATAGTTATATTCTGCCTTCAATTTTCTAACTCCCATTTGCTAAATGAACCCTTAAAGTACTGGTGTGTTCAAATAACCTGACCCGATTTGACCAATCCCATTCGGGTCGAGTCAAATCAATTTGGGTCAGGGGTGAACAAATGGGTCAATCCAATTTGGGTTGGGTCAGATATGGTCTTAATCAGATTCCGATCCTATTCTAATCTAATCGAGCCAAATTGACCAATTTACAATTTTGCTCTATTTTCTTGAAAAAATATTCAACCTTTAGAAAAAAAATACTAAAATAATCCTATTTTTGGCTGAAACTCTGCCTATACAACCTGACAAAATGAGAAAGTGTCAAACTAACCATGAGTGCCTTTAATTTCAATTGTCAATGGAAAGTTTGACCGGAATTCAATGGAATGACCATTTACCTTGATTTTTTTTCAACCACAAATTCTCCAATCCCACCAAACTCACAATCTTCCCCTAACCATCTCATCAATGTTCAGCAACAACATTGCCGAGAACAAACGTGATTCTGACAAAGCTCGGGAATTGATACATGTCTGGCGTCGTGTGCCCCATCTTGCCGAAAGATGCCACTGTGGCCATGGTTTCCAACGGGTACGTGTTGCTGATCTCTTCTCCTTTCTCCCAATTTGGCCGATTTGAAAAGGAGAAACAGGTGAAGGGAGTTAAGGTTCCAAGCTTGAAACCAAAAATGTTTAAAATTACTGATCCAACCTTAATTAACGTCAGATTTTTCAGGGCAATGCCGGAAATGGCACAAAAGGTCGCACAATTCACACAAAAGTTAAGGTCAGATTGATGCAGGATTATAATGACACTTTCATCCAAAAGTTAGATTAGAAGTGCATTTTTTCCTTTCAAAATTTATAACCAATTATACCTTAACGACAGTTTATATTCTTTAGAAAAAAACCTTTCTAGGGTACTTCTGCCTTCAATTTTAAACTCCAATCTGCTAAAATAAAAACTTAAAATACTAGGGTGTTCAAATCACACGATCCGATTCGATTCGATCCATCTCATTTGAGTCGGGCCGGGGTCGATCCAAATTGGCCCATAACGCTCCATTTTCTTGAAAAGTCAACCATTAGAAAAATTCATCAAAAAAATAAGTTTTATACAACTTATCATACATTAATTTACTCCATTAACAATTTAACATTTTTTGAATAATAACATAACCTCTCCTTCGGAGTACTTAGTAATATCACAACTAAAATGTTCACTACACTACCACAAATTGTCCCGCTCTCGCAGTCCTATTGCGCAAAATTTAATCACTTGTATTCACAACTTGGTGGGATAATTTTAGTTGCTCACTTCTTTGAATTCTTCTCACGAATCCCCTGTCAATTTAAGAAAGGCCGTTATCCATCATACAAGCCACATTTAATAAATGCATAAAAGAGGGGGAACAAGTTTTATCGGAGCATATATTTCTCAAACATACAGATTCACGTTCATCAAAATATCATGACACCTGAACTATCTATAGAAATTACAACTCGCTGTCCTTCAAGACCATGAATTTCAACTAGTCAAAACTGACAACACACAGAAATATCTGCAAAAAAGCTAATCACACAAATCCTATGCATTTATGTTTCCGCCTGAACTTTCAAATGCCAAAACAAAATGTAGCTGCAATATCATTTTTACATTTCTCACACAACCCTCATCTCTGCTTGCACGAGTATTAAAGGCAAAATATTACTCAAACTCGAGCCGCTCCGGATGGGCTGAAGAAACACCAGAATTTGTCACGATCCGCGGCTTCCTCGGAAAGAATACCAGTGCTCTTTGTGATGGTTTCGGACCTAATAGATGAAAATACAAGGAGCTGGAAGTTGGATGTACTGGAGGAATGTTTCAGCCATGAAGACAGAATAAATACAGAGGGTTGCAACTTATAGGTCACTCGCTTGCAAAGCGGAGTCCTCTCATTACAAATATTTGGTCATCTCCACCGAATATTTGTCAATCGATTCTGGACGATTTCCAAAACTATTGAAGTTTTACGTTAAATTTTTTTGATGTAATTAAAGGAATTTTGCCCAAAAAAGAGTGTACAATATCAAACTTATAAAAACAACTAAAAACATAAGTGTGCCAAATCCATTAACGTAATTTTCTCTTACAAAAGAAGGTAATAAACTGTCAATACACTACAAGCAGCTATATCAGTATCCAATGAGATGTACAACATTAGTTCTATGAATCTCCCCTGGCTATGAGAGTTACATAATACAACAATATCAACCCGGAGTGTAAAAAAAATAACCCCCCTAACGCCGTTGTTCAGAAAACGAATACTGATTGACACTCGGAGGGTACGCAACCGGTAGATGGGCAGGATGAAAAGGGTATGCAGCCTGTAGATGGCCAGGACAAAAAGGGTACACCGCGGCATGTCCACTGTGCTGAAACCCGACTGCAGTACCGTGAGGCAATCCTGCATTGTAGTTTCTGTGTCGTTCTGATTGATGCCTGTAATTATGAGAGTGTGATCTGTTTGGGTAATACGGATGTGACTGTCTGTAACCCTGGTTATGGTGACCTCGTACCGGGCCTGGTTGGGGCATGTTTTGGTATTGACCATAGCCGTGATGCCCAGAAGTCGCGTCTCTTGGTTATGCTGCCTTTCATTATCCATCTCATGTATGTGTCTCCGCCCATTATTCTCATCCAGAGGGCAGGCTCTGGTTTTACGTCTTCTATCGCAACTGTTTTCTTCGGGAAGATGGCCCCAGCCGGTGGGCGCGCAATGTGCTCATGACGATCAGGAAGTTGATACATGGCACATATCACATGGTTATTCAGTACATCCTTCATCCCCTCCATGGGTGATCTAAAAATCGGTCTTTTTTCATCATTCAGCCAAAAAATATAAGGAGACATCACACTGTTTCTCCTTGCTTCCTCCTCCGTTAATGTGTGCTCCACCTTCGAAACCTCAGACAGCAGACATGTTTCATCAATGAACGGCAATTTCGCTATACCATGCCACGAAAATCGCTTCCCGTTCATGTCCACCTCAAAATCTATGGGATAGAAATCAATGACTGGTGAGTTTGGATCAGTCATCAGCTTCCCATAATTTATGGGGAGAGCATGAGCACTAGCGGCAGGAAGAACCCCCAATAGTTGATTAAATGGTTTAAATGGAGCTCCAAGATCAAACTGTATATCCAATTGTCTAAGATCCTTGAGATCTAATGCAAACGGAGCATAATGATACAGATAAAACCACTGCCACGGACAAACTCCTTCGTAGTAGTACTGCATAACCCAACTGTTGGGATAAATGATAGATTGGATATGATTAAGATATGATTGAGATTTGATTAATGTCTAGATACATTGTATGTCTAGGGCTTTGTATTCTTTATATCTTTCTTATCTAATGCAAACTCCTCATGGAGAGTTACCCTTTTACATGGTATCAGAATAGGTCATCGATCCTCCTCTCTTTCTTTTTTTCACGCAGCAGTTCTGCATTTCTACTCCCTCCCTCGGCAGCCGTGCTTTCTTTTGTGTATTTCTCCCCATCCATATTTTCCTTCTTCCCAAAGCCGCCATTCAAACTCAAGCCATATTTTGTCCTCCTAGCCACATTCTCCTTCTAGCCATAATTTGTCTTCTTCTATCCATACTTCAATTTTTTCCCAGCCATACTTTTTCTTCTCCCCTAAGACGAAATATCACATTCTCCTTCTAGCCATATTTTGTCTTCTTCCAGTAGTGCTTCAATTCTTTTTCTCAAGCCCCAATTTTCTTCTTCATCAAGCACCCGAAAAACCTCCATTTTTTAATTTCACCATGGTCGACACATCCAAGCTTCCCTACAATACTCTTCTGCATATGTTCACTTTCAAATTAACTCCAACAAATTAACTTATGTGGAAGAAACATGCTTCACATATTCAGAAACCACAAGGTTTATATGGGTTTCTTGATGGCACAAATCCTTGCCCCGTTCTTCCTCCTCTACCGTTCGACTCTGGTTCTTCAACCTCATATGCTTCTGTCGATGGTGGTTCTCCTGGTGGCACAAAATCAGACTCCAAGGTTGCATATGAGCGAGCCTTGGCCAACCGAGATGCTTGGCTTGCGGAGGACCAAAGAGTGTGCAGTTTACTCTTTTCGTTGCTAACTCCGGAGGTGTTGTCGGAGCTCGATGATTATGCCACTGCTCAGCAGATGTGGGACAACCTCTCGGTTGTTTACCAGAACCAGAGCAAGTCTACCATTTTGCAACTTCTTTCAATGCGTTCGCGGTTCAGTTTTGGTTCTGCAGTTTTTTCTTCCTTTGATGTCTCATCCTTTATTGATTCGGCTATTCCTGGTACAAAGTCTGCAATGCCCTCGTCACATTCGTTAGCACCGTGCTCCTTATGCTCGGATGATACTCCTGTTCAGGAAGCTCCCAGTCTTACAGCTCCTGTCCCGGATTCTTCGCCTCCTCTAGCGCAATCTGGTTATTCTGAAGACTATTCCATGACCACTAGGCCTCGTACAGTCTTACGTCATCCGCTTCACTTGATAATTATGTTGTTACTGGCCTTACTGCCTCAAGTCTTACTATGTCTGAGCCTCGGGATTATCGAGCTGCACTTCGCGATCCTCACTGGGTGGCTGCAATGAATGATGAGATGTCTGCTCTTTGGCAGCAGCATACTTGGGATTTAGTTCCCCGATCGCCTGATGTGAATGTCATTGGGTCTAAATGGGTTTTTTGGCTGAAATATCGTCCTGACGGTACCATTGAATGCCATAAAGCTCGACTCGTTGCTCGGGGATTCTTGCAGTTTCCGAGTTTTGATTTTGCTCACACTTTTAATCCACAGTTCGTACGATTCTTTCCATTGTTACTATACGAAAGTGGCCTCTGCACTAGTTAGACTTCAAGAATGTCTTTCTAAACGGTGTTCTTGATGCCCCTGTCTATATGGCGCAAACCGTGGGTTTTAAGGATCCTACTCGGCCTTACCATTTTTGTCGATTGCGGAAAGCAATTTATGGGCTTAAGCAGGCTCCAAGGGGCTGGTTTGGCCGGTTCAACTCATTTCTTCATCAGCTTGGTTTCATCTGCAGCTTCTCTGATACCTCCATGTTCGTGTTCTCTCGAGACAGTGTTTCTATACTTACTGGTGTATGTCGATGATATCATCCTCACTGGAAACGACTCTACCATCATTCATAAGTTTATCTCTCGAACTCATCAAGAGTTTGTCATCAAGGATCTTGGCTCTCTCAGCTACTTTCTCGATCTCGAGGTCACTCTCACTGACTCCGGACTATTCTTGGGACAAGTGAAGTATGCTCTGGATATTCTTCGTAGAGCTGGAATGTCTGATGATGTGCCGGTTTCCATTCCGTTCGTTCCAGCGTCTCAACTTCTCAGTGGTTTGGGCGATCCCTTTAGCAATCCTACTCTATACCGTTCATTAGTTTGTGCCTTGCAGTACCTCACTATCACTCTACCGGACTTGGCTTTTGCTGTCAATTCCGTTAGTCAGTTTCTCCAGGATCCTCGTACCGATCATTTTGAGGCTGTCACACAGATTCTTTGCTATGTCAGCGGTACCACTCATTTCAGATTATCCTTTCATTCATCTACCTCTACGAATGTGTTAGGGTACTCCGATGCTGATTGTGCTCGCTATTTGGAGACTCGACGCTCGACTTATGGCTATGCAGTTTTTCTTGGGGGTATTCTGATTTCTTGGAGTGCCAAGAAACAGCCTACTGTCTCTCGCTCCAGTTCAGAGTATGAATAGTGTGCCTTGGCTAACACTGCGACGGAAGTTATTAGGCTCTCTCATTTACTTTGCGACCTACATTTCCCGCTTTCTGAGTCACCCATTTTGCTGTGTGATAATAACAGCGCTATTTTCCTCGCTCAAAATCCGGTGGCTCACAAGCGGGCGAAGCATATTGATATTGACTACCATTTTGTTCGGGAATTGGTTGCCTCTGGGAAGCTACATGTTCATCTTGTGCCGACATCTCTTCAAGTTACAGATATCTTCACCAAGGGACTGTCACGCTCTCTGTTTGAGTTCTTCCGATCCAAGCTCTGCGTCTCAGTTAATCCGACGTTTCGCTTGAGGGGGTGTTAGGATAAATGATAGATTGGATATGATTGATGTCTAGATACATTGTATGTCTAGGGCTTTGTACTCTTTATATCTTTCCTATCTAATACAAACTTCTCATTGAGAGTTACCCTTTTTACACCAACATAAGCCTTTTGTGTACTTGGCAACAACGTCATTCCTTATTGCATCAAGTTCCTCGTGAGTTCGTGCAGAAAACTTTGTTTCATAATACCTTTCTCTCCATCCCGGCTCTCCAAGTTTGATCTTGTCTTCCTCTTGGGTCTTTGCATTGAATGCATCATTTTTTTAACGAAGTAACTCTTTTAATCTTTGTTCCATTTATTATTTATTGGACTAAATGGAGTCCGGGACTGTTTATAAGGTGAAGGAGAAGGACCTGAATCAAGATGAGAGCCTTGGAATCGAGCAACGGGGACTAGCGACTTAGGAAGAGATTGAGGTTGAGCATTGTCTCCATTTTTAACTTGAGCTTTGTCACGTTTAATTCTTGCAGCTTGTCTCAGATGCAGTTGAGCTCTTTTCTGAAATATTTTGTCTTCCTATGATCCCACGGCTTGAATAAAACGTTCCACCCGGCTAAGATTTAGCTTGCTCCCATCTGTTAAATACCCGCTGAACTCTTTCTTGTACACCGTGAGTAGTAAGTTCATAGCGCCCTCGCGAATCTCAAGAGTGGGCATATGCGGCAGAAAGTCATTGCCAACAAAAAATCATATGAAATTGAAATTATCAACAATTCGCTCAAAGCCTATCTCATCATGAGAATCTGGCATTCTCATCTCCAGCTCCAAGTATTAGCGAAGAATCCAGACATGAAGGAACTGATAAGGTTTTTTCGGCACAATCTCATCCAACTCCCATGCCTCATTCTTAGGCCTTTCTTTTCCTTCACAATTTGCAGCTAATGACCCATTTGGCCACAAATGAAACATTTATCTTGTTTCCCATGAGTGAATACCACCTCTCGAAGTATAAAGAAGTGCACTTCATGAGTAGCTAGTTCCAACATAAACAAATCTGCCTCCAAACCATAGAGACAATGACTTGTATTCGGATCATATCCAGGCAGGCTCATCTAAAGACGAATGTACGACATGATTTTGTGCTCCCCTTCTCCGGGAACATTAGCATCAATCAGAATTACCTTAATGTATTTTCACCCCGGGTCATTGTTTAAGCTAACATGGACATAGTATTGCAGAGCAACTGCTAAAGCAGCCATAAAAGGTGTTCCCGACGTTATAACATTAGAGTCAAACGTTTGTGATTCCTGTTTCAGAGGAAGCTTCATCCCCTCACTCTCAAACTCCTCACGGAGCCTTTCCTCTTCAGTTGCCACATCCGCAACATCTTTCGAAACCCTAAAATGCCTGGATCACTGCTGGTTCATTTTAGCCCTTGGAGCAACGCCGTCGATGGTCATGTACAACAGCTTCTGAGGCGGCACCATCGCAAACAGACTGTCTATGTAGTTAAACACGCACTGAAACACCTCATCAAAACTCGTGGGAGAAGCTCTGTCCTACGGGTGAAAACATGGATGAATAATTCCGTTCATATCGAGGTACATGTTGTCATACTCCAGATTGTTGGGATTCGGTTCACCAGTGTCCACCGGAATCTTAATCCCTTGGATTAACACCAATAGAATGCTGGAACTCCCATTGTGCTCCACTGCCGCTACTCTCAGCCAATACTCCCGATTGTTTGAATCTAAAGTATCAACAACCGAAGAAATATATGACACGTTGATATCGCATAGATGACAATAAATAGGGATGTAAACCAAAGCCTAAGGGGAATGGAATTTTAAAGTATATTAAGAAATTATATGGAAAAATGAACCTATGGGAGGATTACTGTTTCATCCGGGTTTGGGGATTCCCTTCTGCGGGTTCTCTCAACCAATACTCCCGTTTGTCTGAATTCAAAGTATCATTCTTACATCAATGACACGAGGATTACACGGAAAAATGAACCTACGGGAGCATTTCCATTTTATGGCATCACGCACGTGCCCGAAAAAACTTTTCCTCCGGGTTTTGGGATTTCATTTCACGTTTTTTATGCCGTTATTTTCTCTTTTCCACAAGTATTTGGGCCTCGCAATCCTGGTCCACAGTTCCAGCCCACCACAAACCCATTATCAATGCATTACATACACAGAGGTTTCTGTTAAATTGAAGAAAAAATGATTTAAACTGTTTGTCTTAAGAGAATTGGAAGGTTCAGTACTTTAAGAAGTTCTCCATTTCATTTCTTATAAAATGAAAATTTAGAGGCGAAAATAATAAATTTCTCATAATTATAGATGAGTCCGTCTCTTGAAAAATGGTCTTTCCATAAGTCATGGAAAAATCAAGATTTAAACGGTAAATTAGAAGAAATTGAGATAAATTTTTCGGGTTGCATGAATCGGGTTATAAACTTTATAACTACTACATGTTGCATAATAAAATTTTAATATTGCAACTAAGACCTCTTACCTTTTATTGTTCTAATTAAACTCCGTCTTTCCATAAGCTTATGAAAAGACGGTCTTTCCCAAGACTTTGCCCACTACTTATTATTGTTATATATATAATAAATTTAATAATTTTATGTAATAATAAATTTAAACAAAAAATATTGAAATTTTCAACCTCCACATCACTCGAATAATATATTTTAACTTCGAATATATAAAACAAAATACAATATATTCAAAAATTAGGTTTAGTCCAAACCTAATTTTCAAACAAACCATACCTTTTTAAGAGATATAATTTTCTAGATGGAATTTCGAATCTCCCCGCCTATTTGCCCATTACCGTACGCCGGGTATTTGTGTTTTCTCCCTCAACCGTTTCTTCATATCACTATTCTTTACCCTCTTTTGCTTCAGCTTCGGCAAACTTCGATGATACACGATTTCATTCACCTGCTTCTTCATAGTTGTGTAAAACGCCCATGTTCTCATCTTCATAGCCGGAGGAATCCTAATATAAGTTGCAACATATCCTAATGTATAATTCACATATGTTTTTAGTGAAGTTTAGATCAGGTGAATGAGTGTCGTTACCGTATAATATAATATAATATAATCAAGCACCACCATATAATAGAAATGGTTTGTTTGATGCTGTCAACTGGGGATATTGAAGTCAGTTTTGACTAACCTAAATCCAGGTTGTCTAAAAATAACACATTAATATTATAATAGGTTACTGATTTTAAATTTTTTTACTATATATAATCAATCATAACTTGTTAAAATATATAAATTCTAAAGATATATTTAAAACCATAAATATTCCATACTATATATTTATCACTAAAATCCAAAGAAACACATAGTCTGAAATGACAAAATTTTCAATTTTTTTCATATAATGATAGAGTACTTTTCATAGAAATATGCATACATATTATTTGTTTATTATATATGAAAAAGTCTTATATTTTACCGACTAACGGTTAAAAGTGGACATTTTATAATTAAGTGAGACTAATAAGGTCATTTTATATTTACTTTTATTTATTGTATTGAGATACACATAATTATGATAACATTTTAAAATGAATCTCAATATATAAATAATTAATTTTAAAAAATGAATGAAATATTATAAAAAAAATAATTAGTTTTCAATATTTAACGATTTCTAACTAAATTAATTATTTCACTTCATGCCTCATATAATTTTTATTAGATGACTAAACTTTTAATAAATTAAATAAACTTTGTTTTCAATTTCAATGTAAGACACAAAATTTACATAAAAGTTAATCTTAATATTTTAATTAATAATATCGCGGAAGGCGCAATGGTAATTCGCTAGTATAATATAGTGTATATGGGTTTCAAAACCGTTTAGGTGCATCTTTTATATTTGGTGTGAAATCTGATAAAAAAATAATTATTGAACGAAGATAAGTTTTATTTATATTTCCGTGAAATATTTATGAATTCAGATGATACATAAAGTGTTACCTGCTGTTAGACTAGAGTTAGGCAATTATATGTGTTTCAGTGAAATATCAACAATCAATACATCATCCAATCACATCTGAAACTTGTTAGTGTGAGTTTAACGCAAATTATATTTTTTAATATTTTTATTTTTATGACATTAATTTTTTTAAACTAGGCTCATTTAAATCTCCTCACATTTCAGCTTTAAAAAAATCTGGTGCAAATTTTAAGAAAATAGGAGTGTCTTTTTTTCTGTCATTTTTTTATTTATCAGGCTATGTTATTTTTTATCCAATTTGAATTAAATTGAACTAAAAATATATACACTAAAAATAGTAAATGATATAATTATATTATATGCATTTTCATTAAATTATCAAATTGAAATAAATTAAATTAATACAATTAAATCAAACTAAACTAAATTGAAATACAGTTTAGTTGAAAATATGATATGTATATACTTCTGATCATATATAAAATTAATCTCTTATACTTATTTTTAATATTTGGGAGTTGATTAAACTAAATAAAATCTAATCACTTCATAATTATTAATACTATTATCTTTTATCTTTTCTATTTTCTAAATTTCGTATATTTTATATTTTAAAATTTAAATATATGAATAGTTTGACTTTCAAAATAAAGTGTGACATTATAAACTTAACCGGAAGGGAGGAAATCCCTCCTCCTTCTCTCTATTTTTTTTTCCTAAGCGTTTGTTTTTGTTAATTTTTGGTACGGATTTGAGCTACTCCATCCGTCCCACTTCAAGTTGCACACTTTTTGGTCAAATTTCTCATACCATATTTGACCAACGATAACTTTATTTATGTATAATAATGGTGTATTAAAATTTGATGTTTAGAAAA
>JAULKK010313763.1:0-11778 GCA_032355705.1 Rubia peregrina
TGATAAAAGCACAAAGTTGCTCTTAACTCTCCTTAGAGAATTTCAAGGAAAATTGCTACACATAGAGCACAAAAGTGAATCAAAAGGTCCCAAAATAACCGTATAAAATGGACACACCACAAATCGGTGGCACCATCGTATAATAAATCCCGATTTGTGCACCAACCGGTAACGCACAATAACATCAAATCCGGTTATGGTTGCTCACTTACCAAAAATGAGGAAGGTTATTACAGAATAGCCACTTTGGTGTTATATCGGTGGTGCCACCGTATCCTAAATCCCAATTTATACTTCCTTGCCGGTGTAGTACAGTAATAAGAAAACTGTCCACAGTTGCCCACTTACCTAAAGCGGGGTGGACAGTTACAGAACTGTCACGCCGGTATACGCGGAACAAGTATACCACCAAGTCCTACTGCAGCCGGTTCAACATTGAAGCTTCTCAACATCGACACGTCAAGCTCTCTCATGGGGGATTGAAGGCAAGATCACTCACTACTTAGGGGCTGACATTTTGACCTTGAGTGGGTTCTTGTTCACAATCCTGCGCACCTTGTGGCATACTCCCCTGGTGCACCTGGTTAGCTACCACACGGATCAACAACAACAAAGCATCACTTGGCACATCACTTCACCAACAATATTTTACCGCATCACTTCAGCAGCAACATTTTTGGTATCACTTGGGACATCACTTTAGCAGCAACATTTCTGGCGCATCACTACCCGCATATGCAAGGCATGCATCAAGAGGTATACACCCCAGTAAGGCCCTCCTCCAACAACGCCTTTCACTCAGCATCATCTGTCTCACCACTTGGAGGCAAAGAAGGACCGCAGACCCTTGCTTAGCCCCTCTGCCTACAGGCACTACGAGGAGACCCACACCGGCGCGTATCCATACTAGCTAGTTAGGACTACTGCCTACACCGGGGATTCATGTACTAGTATACCATATAGTAGGCTACATGCTCATGTATAGTTATATTTTTTATGCAGTTCTTCATCCATGTATAACTCTCTAGATAGCGCAATTTTTTGGGAGATACCGAAGCCAATAGGGTTTCGTATTTTGAGTGGTGTTGCATCCCGGAACACTTGTATTTTGGAAAAACAATCGTTGGTTCTATGCTTACTTACCTTTTACCATAAATTTTCAGAAGGACAACATGCGGTATCATAGGGATGCATGTTTCTTTGAGCTGCTTGAGACGACCAAGACTTGCATCGTGTTCTGGGTTATCACGATCAATGGCACTTGGAGGCATAGATTAATGAATTCTTTGACATTATCTTGGATTTTAAATAATATCAACAATATTTTATTTTGAATGATTTATATTTTCATGTTTTGATTGGTAATGTTAATTAACTAAATATTTGGATAATTTTACGTGTTTGAATCTATTTTTTATTTGCAATAGAAGTTTGTATATTTCAATCATTTTAAAATATGAAATCATTCTTTTGAACTCGATGATTGTTTTTGTAACCCAAGATTTGAACACAAAGCCGATGTCGATCAACCTTGGGTTGTGGTTTCACTCATTCCAATGGATCATGCGACGTCGGTAGGCATAACCAAAGGCTCATCTTGTTATAATATAGCACGATCGATGTCGCATACCTATCGGTCAGATTATTTACTTTCACTGTTATGACTTTTTCATCGGTTAAATCATAACCAAGGTAAAAATTGAAACTTTTACTCCCTTTCAAACCTTGGTGAAAATTATCTTTTACTTTTTTTACCTCGATTATTGGTCAAATATAAAAAAACCAAGGTAAAAGGCCCAAGTAAACAGTAATTGTAGTGTTTAAAGGTAAATGTAAATATTGGATAAATCTTTTAAAATAGTGTAACATTTTCCCTTAAATTATTAAATAATGAGATGGTCTCCTGTTATAGTAGTTCTAACTCTATTCATAGCCTAAACTCTTGTTCTAATTTAACCAATGATCTGTGAGAAAACGAGGTTTCACATGTTGTAATCTAACAAAGAACACTCAGATTTACGGTGCCGTCTCCAACCCTTATCTTATTGATCAAAGGAAAGTTCTTCGATTGGCGACACACATCACCTGAATATCCTGGGGTCTTTTCTATAACCGGGAGTATTTATAGGCAAAGTTACACTTGGTGGTTAACACCCCTAACCACCCAAAGGGCAACAACCTTTCAAGTAGTCCCTAAATAACTACATGACGATTACATTTAACTATGGGTCTTTCCTAGTTTTAGCCACTTATAGCTTCTCTCTAGCTATCAGCTTCCTTTAAGGTTAACCGAAGTGATGCGTCTATGGGGCCGTATAGTTTGCAACCCGCACGAGTAACCATCGATCCATTCTTGAAACATCGTGTCTCTTGAGACATGGAACCAGAAACCTTACCACTAAGCCGTCTTGGACTAACCCGCCTACCCAAGGTTAGCTTTCACCTTAACTGTAGGTGCCTCGCACCATTTCCATCTGTTTCCATCATTTGCCTTAATTCTCCCAACTGATAGGCCAAAGCCACCATCCAAGCCTTGCCTCAAAACACTTGGTCCCGGACCAAGGTCCAACTGTACAGGTCCAACAAATTAGGCATCTTTACACCCTTTCCCGGACTATAGCTCAATAAAATTTAGTCCGGCTAACCATGGAAAAATAAGGGTGTAACAGACCACCCACACCTAAGTGGTTGATGTCATCGGCAACTTTCACTGCAGACTCAAGTACTCAGGAATTTCATCTTCGAATTTCCGTAAGTCCTTCTCGAAGATCCATTCACCATCCACCGGGTCTTCACCCTTCCAGTGAACTAAGAACTTGGCCTTCAATTCTTCTTGCTTGTGTCTACGTTTCATGGTTCAAGATAGTCTCCACCTCTTTTTTATAATGATTCCTAACTAGCATATGAGCCCTCTTTACTTGAACTTTTTCAGGGTCCTCTTCATCAACATAAAACTTCTTGAGATAGCTCACATGAAACGTAGGATGTACCTTTAAACAATATGGAAGTTTCAATTTGTAGGCAACGTTTCCAACCCGCGCAAGGACTTTAAAGGGACCGTCAAACTTGGGCACTAATACCTTGTGCACTGTTTTGCTACTTATGTGCTTCCGAATTTGTGGAGTTATAGCTTCAACATGGCCAGGTCCCCAACCTGAAACTCTAAATCCCTTATGTTCTAGTCATCGTACTTCTTCATTCACTTATGAGCAAGCAATAAATTATCTTGGGCCTCATCAATCAACTCTTACTTGGATGAGCAAACATGTATGCCGCTGGACATTTTCCACCCGTTCTTTAGAATGCAATCTCATTTGGTTAAGAGGTTTTTATCTGGTATCCAACTCAAACAGACTTAGCCCTATGGATGACGATCGATGTAAGTTTTAACAAAACTGAGCTACATAGAGCAACTCGGGCCAATTTTTCTGACTAGCCATTAAATAGTTTCTCAGATACTTCTCCAGTAATGCATTCATCCTTTCCATTTATCCTTCCATTTTTGGATGATTAGCCATCAAGAATTTCAATTCTGAACCCATTGAGTTGAATAATTGGGTCCAAAATATGTCCGTAAACAGTGAATCCCTGTCACTAATAATTTCCTCGGGCAACCTAAAGTATTTTACTACATAATTCAAAAACAATTCAGCCATTTTATAAGCAGGACATATAGCCGGTACCCCAATAAAAACAACATACTTGGAAAATCGATCAACAACCATAAGAATAAAGCACAAACCATCAACTTTAACCATACTTGTGATGAAGTCCATTAAGACCGACTTCCATGGGTAATCAGGAATTGGCAACGGCTGCAACAAGCCTGCCTCCTTCTTCCTCTTGTGTTTGTCCAATTGACATACAAGACATGTCCTGACATAAGCTTCAATGTCATGTTCCATCTTTGGCCAAATGAAATTTCTTGACAATATAAGGTACCTTTTTTTCCATGCCTGGGTGACCAGACCATTTTGAATCGTGGGTCTCATTTAAGAGCATCCTCCGAAAGTTCCCTGAATTGGGCACATAAGCCTGATGACCTTTGGCAAACAACATTATTTTCTAGCCAATAGCATCGAATTGTGCCCTCCTCAACCTGATTTCTCAACTTCAAAGTAAATCGGGTCTTGCTTATATTTATCCCAGATTTTATCCATAAAATCTGTCACAACTGTTGTGATGGCAGTAATATATTCCCCAGCGTGCTTCCTACTTAAGGCATCTGCAACTTGATTCTCTTTTCCTGGTTTGTGGATCAAATCGAAATAAAACTCAACATCTTTCTTGCTTTTGGGTCTACTTCTTTTTCATTTTAAAGTATGTATTTGCCACATTGCCTTCTATCATATGAACGAAGTTCCCAGCAAGTAGTGCTTCCAAATCTCCAAGCAATGCACTACTGCCGTCATTTGTTTCTCATGAGTGTTGTACCTTGCCTCATGGTCTTTCAACTTCCCATTGTCATAAGTAACCAGGTGCCCGTCATGCACTAACACTCCACCAATTGCACGATCAAAAGTATTTGTGTGCACTTTAAAAAATTAACTAAAATCCGGAAATTGTGAAACTGATTCAGTCGCAACTGCAACCTTCAAAGCATCAAACTCCGCCTTGCATGATTCACTCCAAACCTAAGGAGCATCTTTCTTCAACAGATCCGTCAAAAGGGCTTACCAACTTCGAGTAGCTCTTCATAAACTGGCGATAGGAGTTTTCCAAGCCCAAAAATGATCTTAATTCTAGGACTTTGCTTGGGGTTTTCCAGTCCATTATGGCCACCAACTTCTTATCCATTCTGATTTTTCCTCCACTCAGGACATGCCGAAGGAAAGTGATTTCTTGAGTGCAGAACTCACACATTCCCTTCTTGACATAGATTTCATTTTCCCTTAGTTTGTTAAATACATTTCTCAAGTATTCAACGTATTCTTCATGTAACTTGGAGTAAATAAAAATATCATCCAAATACACCACAACAAACTTATCTAGATATTCATAAGGAACATTGTTCATCAAGTTACAAAAGGTCGTTGGTGCATTTGTCAGCCCAAAAGGCATCACCAAGAATTCATATAACCCATGACGAGTAAATAATGTGGTTTTTTCTTCATCCCCCTCGACTTTTCTAACCTGCCAGTACCCAGCCCTTAGGTCTATCTTTGTATAGAAACAACCCTTAACAAGCCTATCGAACAAATCATAGGTGTTGGGGATTGGATATATATTCTTCACTATTAACTTGTTCAAATGTCCACACAGAAACGAAGAGATCAGTCTGCCTTCTTCTGGATAAGGTCGGCGCACCGTAAGGGGCCTTTGATGGTTGCAACAATCCTCCCTTTATCAACTCGTCCAACTGCTCCTAAAGTTCCACCACTTCTGCTGGGGACAGTGGTAGGGGCATGTGTTGGTGGTGTTGCACCCGAAATTAGTTCGATCTTGTGATCTGTGGCTCTTCGAAGTGGCAACTTCTTGGGCAACTTGGTCGGCATTAGATCAGTATAATCATCAAGTAAATCTGCAACTGCCAATGGGATATCATGGACAACGTCTGGCTTTATTTCAACAAGCACCGAAAGTAATGTGTTTTCACCTTTCTCTAAGCCTTCCTTCAATTGCAGTGCCGACAGCATCCCTTCGGCCTTTCTCTTTCTCCTTGCTTGTATCTGCTCCCTTGAGCAGCAAGGAATGAAGGTTGGAGCCTTCTCATCCATAATCATGAATCCACTCAAGTGTGGGATCAGGTATTCCTTATGAATACACATAAAATCTTTGCCTAGAAAAATCTCAAAGTCATCTAGGCATCTTAATACAGTGATTCCAATTACACCCGACCAAGCATCTAAACAGAATTCAACATTAACCCAGCCTAACACTTTTTTGGGTTGTGTATTTACTGTTTTAATCTCACAATTGTGAGTTGTTACATTCAACTTCAAATTCTGGGCTAACTAGGCAGAAATGAAACTATGTGTTACCCAATGATCAAGCATAGCAATTACAAGGTAACCATTAATCGTAGCCAAAATGAGCGTCAAATAATTTAAAAGGAAAGAGGGATCAACCATATCGATAGTATTCAGAAGTTGTATGAGATTCATCGGCATCTGGGTGTCTTTGGTCTCGCTAGGTTTAGTAACCCTTGTTGCATTCACTCTGCCCTCCTTCTGTGGAAAATCACGGGAAAAGTGTGGACTACCACAGTTGTAACAACCACCGTCTTCTTCTTTTCATCTTTAAGGCCATCATTCTCGTGGTTCTCCTTCTTGGGGTCAGACTTTTTGAACTTTCATTCCTTCTTCTTTACTACTTTTCTCTTCTTGTCCCTTGAACCAGTGGGCGAGTCTTTAAAGTCTACTAGTTTCTTGGCAGTAGAAACAGCCTGGGCTATGTTCTGTACACCTTATCTATGTAACTCTGACTTGGCCATATTTTGTAAACCATTCACAAAAGTAAACAAATTATTTGATTCAGACATATCCTTCCCATCCAACATGAGAAAGGTGAATTCCATCACATAATCACGCACCAAACCCATTTTCTTCAACTTGTTCAATGCCGCTCGAGCGATCCATGCTGCATTTGTAAGCATAAACTAGGTTTTCAATGCTTACATCAAACTGTCCCACATTGTTAGTTGGGTAGTCGCGCTATCCACATTCTGGGTTCTCCACCAGAGTTTCACATCACCAGACAGGTACATACTTTTCACATTTAGTTGTAGACCCGTTGATATTTTAGAGGTCCTAAAGTAGTTTTCAATGTCTCACAAAAAGTTCTCAACTTCTTCAGAACTTCTAGTTCCATTAAAAATCTTCAGCTCAGGCACCTTGAATACATCAACTCTCTATGGACCCGACCCAATGACATGGCCGTTAGCAATGGCCTATTTCAGAAGTTTTACTTTTGCAGCTAAATCGATCCAAAGAGGATCATCCTCGTCATCTTCCTCCTTAGCACCATTTTCATTAACGTGGGGTTTTAGGTCTCCACATCTTGGCGAAGGGCTTCAAGTTTCGGTGATATCCCTTTGATATAAGAGCAAAGGTTCGACGCTAACGACACAGCAGCGAACTATGATGACGACAAGTAGCGAAAAGATCAAGGCTTTGAAAATAAATTATGATCTCCTCAAGGCCACGACGGTCAAGTTGGGAAAGGCCATTGAAAAGTTGGATGCAAATTTTGCACTACTGGAAAAGCAAGTCACGGAGATGCCCAGTTCCTCCTCAAAAGGGATATCGGTAGAACTTGAAGCCCTTCGCCAAGATGTGGAGACCCTCAAACTCCATGTTAAGGAAAAAGGTGCTAAGGAGGAAGATACGAGGAGGACAATGACAAGGATGATCCTCGTTTGACTAATTTTGTGGTTGAAGTAAAACTTTTGAAACAGACCATTGCTAATAGTTATTGTCATTGGTCCGGGTCCAAAGAGAGTTGATGTATTAAAGGTTCCCGGGAAAAAGAGTTTTAATGGAACCAGAAGTTCTAAAGAAGTTAAGAACTTTCTATGGGACATTGAAAAATATTTTAGGACAGCAAAAATATCAGCGGGTCACCAACTAAACGTGGCCAGCATGTGCCTATCTGGTGATGCAAAACTATGGTGGAGAATCCAGAGTGTGGATAGCGTGGATACCCCAATAACAACGTGGGACGGTATGAAGGAAGCATTGAAAACCCAGTTCATTCCTACAAATGCAACATGGGTTGCTCGAGAGGCGTTGAACAAGTTGAAGCAAACGGGTTCATTGCGTGATTATGTGATGGAATTCACCTCTCTCATGTTGGATGTGACGAATATGTCTGAATCAGATAAGTTGTTTACTTTTGTGAATGGTTTACAAAATTGGGCCAAGTCGAAGTTACATAGACAAGGGGTACAAAACTTAGCTCAGGTTGTTGCTACCGCTGAGAAACTAGTGGGATTTAAAGCCTCGTTCACTTGTTCAGGAAAAATGAAGGGGAAAGACGGAAAGAAGAAGGAATGGAAGTTCAAAAAGTCTGACCCCGAGAAGGAGAACCACGGGACGGATGGCTCCAAATATGAAAAGAAGAAGGTGGGTGGTTGTTATAAGTGTGGTGGTCCACACTTTGCCCACGATTTCCCACAAAAGAAGGGAAGTGTGAATGCAACGATGGTTATTGAACCTAGCGAGACCAAGGATATCCAGATGCGGTGAATCCCATACAACTTCTGAATGCTATCGGTATGATCGATCTCTCTTTACCTTTAAATTCTTTTATGTTCATTTTAGGCAAGATTAATGGTTATCCTGTAAGTGATATGCTTGATTCTGGTGCAACACATAGTTTCATTTCTGCCTAGTTAGCCCAGGATTTGAAGTTGAATGTAACACCTCACAATTGTGAGATTAAAAAAGTAATGCACAACCTGAAAAAGTGTTAGGCCTGGTTGATGTTGAATTTTGTTTAGATGCTTGGTCTGGTGTAATTGGCTTCACTGTATTAAGATGCCTAGATGACTTTCTGATTATTCTAGGCAAAGATTTTATGTGTATTCATAAGGCATACCTGATCCCACACTTGAGTGGATTTATAATTATGGATGAGAAGGCTCCATACCTCATTCCTTGCTACTCAAGTGAGCAGATCCAAGTAAGGAGAGATAGAAAGACTGAAGGGATGATGTCGGCACAACAATTGAATGAAGGCTTTGAGAAAGGTGAACACACGTTCCTTTCGCTGCTGGTTGAAATCAAGCCAGACATTGCAGATTTAATTGATGATTATGCTGATCTGATGTCGGCCGACTAGCCCAAGAAGTTGCATCCGCGAAGAGCCACAGATCACAAGATCGAACTAATTCTGAGTGAAAGACTACCAGCACACATCCTCTACCGAATGTCCAATGCAGAATTGTGGAACTCCGGAAACAGTTGAACGAGTTGCTGGAGGGAAGATTGTTGCAACCATCAAAGGCCCATTACATTGCGCCAGCTTTATTCCAGAAGAAGTCAGATGGATTTCTCTGTTTCTGTGTGGACTACCGTGCTTTGAACAAGTTAACGGTGAAGAATAAATATCCAGTCCCCAACAACTATGATTTGTTCTATAGGCTTGTTAAGGTTCATTTCTATACAAAGATAAACTTATGGGCTGGGTACTGGCACGTTAGAATAGCCGAGAGGATGAAGAAAAGACCACTGTGGTTACTCGTTATTGGTCATATAGATTCCTGGTGACGCCTTTTGGGCGGACAAATGCACCAGCAACCTTTTTAACTTGATGAACAATGTTCTTTATGAATATCTATATAAGTTTGTTATAGTGTACTTGGATGATATTGTTATTTACTCAGAATCACTTGAAGAACACGTTGAACAGTTAATAAAGGTGTTTAACAAACTAAGGGAAAATGAACTCTATGCCAAGAAGGAAAAGTGTGAATTCCACACTCAAGAAATCACTTTCCTTGGGCATGTCTAAGTGGAGGAAAAATTAGGATGGATGAGAAGAAGGTGGCGGCCGCGATGGAATGGTCGGCCACAAGCAAAGTCCCAGAATTAAGATCGTTTATGGGCTTGGCGAACTACTATCGCCAAAACTATAGTTCTTATTTAAACTTTAGACATGAGTCTTTATGCAATTCTAACTCTATTATATCTCCAGTGACCTATCTCCAAAAATTTTACAGAGATCTATCTCTAATAATTTTACATTGACCTATCTCTAATATTTTTAGAGAGACTTTGTCCAATTCTTTTCCATCATCATCCCGCTAACTGCAATCTGCAAAAAAATTAATGCAAAAAATAAATATATATGATCATCGAACTGAAAATTATAAAATCAGCTACAAATAGCAGAACATCAACTAAAAATTTGCATCAAAAACTATATAAAAAATCAAATAAAAACCAACAAAAAATTGAAAAATCATTGTCTACAACTAAAAAAACATCAACTGAAAATCATAAACATTGTAAACCAAAAATCATCAAAACAACAACAAAACTTAAATTATCAATTTTAATAAATAAAACTACATACATCAACCTATATCACCCAAAACCTAAAAATATCAATTCCTATCACCAAAGCTTCACACAAAAAATGAAAAATGTCAACATAAGAAAAAAATACTACAAAACATCAACCATGTCACCGGAAAAAAAAAACTACAAACATCAACTCATATCACCAAGAACTCACATAAAAATGAAAAACATCAACATGAGAGGAAAAAAACTAAAAATATCCACCCATATAAACCCAATTTTTTTACAAAGCAACTTTTATCAACTAAAACTCACCCGAAAAATGAAAAAACATCAACATGAGAGGGGAAAAAACTAAAAACATCAACCAAAAAAGCTACATTTTCTCTAGAGTATAAATTCTTCACTCTAAAAATTATAAAACATCAACATTTTTTTTTTAAAAAAACCCTACAAATATCAACCTATATCGCCCAAAAGGTACAAACATCAACTCCTAACACCTAAAACTCATCCGCAAAATGAAAAATATCAACATGAGAAAACAAATTACAAACATCAACATATCACACAAAAAGCTACAAATATCAACTTATATCACCTAACTGGAAAATGAAAAACATCAATATGAGATGAAAAAAATTCAAACATCAACATATCACCGGAAAAAACTACAAACATCAACTCCTATCACCAAGAACTCACCTAAAAATGAAAAACATCAACATGAGAGGAAAAAACCTTAAAATATCAACCCATATAACCCCAAAAAAACTATAAAAATCGACTCATATCAACTAAAACTCACCCGAAAAATAAAAAATATCAACATGAGAGAAAAAAAAACTAAAACATCAACAAAAAAACTACAGTACCTCCATAGTATAAATTCTTCACTCTGGAAATCATAAAACATCAACAATTTTTTTAATTTTTTTTTTACAAATATCAACCTATATCACCCAAAAGGTACAAACATCAACTCTTAACACCTAAAATTCATCCGCAAAATAAAAAATATCAACATGAGAAAAAAACTACAAACATCGACATATCACACAAAAAGCTACAAATATCAACCCTTATCACCTACCTTGAAAATGAAAAACATCAATATGAGATGAAAAAAATTCAAACATCAACATATCACCAAAAAAACTACAAACATCAACTCCTATCACCTAAGCCTCACCAGAAAATGAAAAATATCAATAGAATTTTTTTTACATACATCAACATATATCACTCAAAAAGCTACAAACATCAACTCACAATACCTAAACCTTACCCGAAAAATTAAAAATATCAAAAGAGGAAAAAAACTACAAGCATCAAATCATATAACCCAAAAAGTTACAAACATCAAACTCATAACATTATAACATAACAACATAACATCATATATAACATGATAACAACATCACATCATCACATCATCATCACTTAGACCATGTGCAGTGGTGAGCCCGAATTGATCCGTCTCAATTCATTAAATAATCATTCTCTCTCTTCCACATCAGCATTTGAGCCCACTACTAAATCACCTCATTTTTTCTCACAATGGTTGAGCTTACTTTGAGCCCACTTCCTGGACCCCGCTTGATTCTCTCTATCATACTCATTAATTTTACATTTAATATTTAATATATAAATTTACCTAATAAAATAAATTTAAATGTGAAATTTAATAATACATTTATAATTTTTAAATTTCGTTTCATTTCAAAAAAAATCATAAATTAATTTTAATTTTCAAATTTATTTTATGAATCATAATTAAAAAGAACCATATATATTTTTTAAAGAATGTATT
>JAULKK010313782.1:0-11777 GCA_032355705.1 Rubia peregrina
CTGGTGATGTTGCATTAGATCTAGCGCAACACTTTTCAAGATTTAGGTAACACTTTTCAAAGGTTTAAGCAACACTTTATAAGTTATTGTAACATTTTGTTTTTAGAAAGATCAAGAAGACAATTGATTAATCATACTGGGAAAATTTCTCTCCCAGCCCTCTCTTCCAACGACTCTAATCAGTATTGTATTAAGTCTGTTTTAATGTCGGAATCCCTCTGGCCATGGCAGCTCCGCCATGGGCAAACCCCAATGCCCCAATTACTACCTTTGCCGATACCCTGAAACAAAAAACACCTGCCTCGGATCCAATTGCCCTGTACCCACACATCAATTACAAAGGCGAGGTAGCGGTTCCTTATCCCGAAGAAAAAATTGATTGAATTGCAGCCCCTTATGCCAAAGCTCTCATCGAAAAGTTTAGCACGGAAAGACCGACCATGGATTTTATCTAGAAAACAATTCCGCACCATAGGCTTCAAAGGAGAGGCTCACATAGCAGCAATGGACGGATGCACATCCGTATAACTTTTGACCTAGATGAGAACTACCACAGGTGCTGGTTGAAGAGTACATGGTCGCAGGGGGGAATATAATGCAGATTCTCAAGTGGACCAAGAATTTCGACTATGACGCATAATCATCCCTAGCCTCGGTGTGGCTCACAGTCGAGTTTTCCCCAGTACATTTCATTCATCCTATTGTACTTACTCACATTGGTCTAGCTCTAGGAGAATTGTTGTTCACTGATACACCTAGTAAGAATCTCACTAGACCATCAACAATTAGGCTATGTGTTGAAATGGATGTGTGCAAACCTAAGCCTTCCAAAATCAAACTTGGTTCGATTGCTAATAACATATCTTACAAAATAGTGTATGAAGAACCATCAGCAGCAAAATCAGAAAGAGAAGTTACTACAAGTAATAGAGGACAGCAGAGAAGAAGCAAAAGGATATCAGACAGCCCCCTCATCGCGCAAAGGAAACTCATAACGACAACCTTTACTGATGACACTCTCTGCACCAAACTCAGAGACACTCCTGATTCTCTAAACCTTAACATCTCCCATTTAAGCTGGAACATTAATAGAGCTTCCCCTGAAAATCCTACTCCTTTATTGCAGCTTGATCTCAGTCAATTTAATGAGGAGGAGCATCTCAGAATGCCAAGAAATTACCTAGATGATGCAGCATGCCTAGGAGAGGAAATGGAAATGGGATCCTGCTCTGATAATGAAGAGGATCAAGTAGACAATATGGATAGCATGCATATTAACATTATGTTTTGGAATGTTAGAAGTTTAGGCACTTCTGAGAAAATATTAAAGAGGTTATCAGTAAAACACAAAATAGATATCTTGGCCATAATTGAACCTAAACAACAGATGGAAACAAGGAAATATTATCAAAACAAATTCTGTTTTCAAAATTTCTTAGACACAAACCATAGTAAAATCTAGCTTTTTTACTCTCATAGGATCGCTTTCACTCTAATTTCTGAGCACCGGGGCTTTTATATTCTTGAAACAGAGGGGAAAATGTCTGAGATAAACTTTAACGTCTTTGTTATTTACTCCCCTAAAACAAATGAGGATAGAGTTAAAATGTACAATGAATTGGTTATTATGAGGCTGATTTTATTAAATTCTATCTCTAAAAAATCAATGATTCACACTATGCATAGAAATTTTATCAAACGTTTGATTAAATTTTTATTCAACCTTATAGAACTGGAATTATCATTAGAATTGTTAGTTTAGACCAAATTCGCTAGGTTTAGCTTTCTAGAGAGAAGGAAAAGAACATAAAAATTGGCTTATTCCCCATCTATAAAGATCCAAAATTTGATGCCTAATTTACCATAGATAGTTCGGATTATACAGGAACAATAATAAATTTTTGCTTGAATGGTTTGTAGGGGAACCCTGCCTTTCCTTATCCATTTGACACGTGCAATTTCTTTTCTGTCGATACGACCTGCAATTTAATCTAGATTTGTATCCCCTTTTTATTTGCCTTTTAGTTTTTTTCATAGCTTTTCAAACTGTATTCTTCAATTTTCCAGCTACATACTCTTTAAGAAGGTCAGGGGTTCCATAAGGTTTTGCAATTTTTGTGATGGTAATATTAAATTTTTGGTTCACACAATTTAATTCTTTTTGTAGAGTTTACTAGCAATTCGTTGTTCCTTTGCAGTCATTACATTTTTAAATAATGACTTTGGGAATCGCATAAAAATGATGACCCAGATCAGATCAATTTAATTTTGAATCTCGATACGTACAAATCTCTCTATTAAAGAAGATAAGATGTTCTCATATTTATTTGAACTTAATTCTAAATAAATGTTCTTGTTTTTTTAAAAAAATCTTCTTGTAGCCTTTGAAGGCAATTTTTTTGCTTGTGCAAACCAACGAGAATGACGACTTTCGGCATGTCTTAAACCAAGTGGATATATTTTTTGTCCCATATTCCTCCCACAACTATTTTTTTCCCTCTAGGTTTCTTTTTTAACGAATGTATCTTTACATCCTTATCCCATAAAGATATATATGATTTTCACAGATATGTGAAAATATGTGAATCTGTGATCTTTTCAAGCCGATTTCCGGTAATGTTTTAACCTATCTATTTCAGCTTGATCTGAAAAACGATGGTGGTTTTGGGGTTGGAAGCGTGACAGAGAAACTGTTGAGCATCAGGACTACTAAAGCCATGGTAGGCCTCTCTTCAACATCCTCCTGAACACACAGTAATCCCATGTGAATGCACTGAATCACTTCATTCCTGTTGCTCGAATTCTTAATGCTTGGATCCAACAATTTCAACGGTGTTCCATCTCTCCATTGTCTCCAAGCCTACACCATCATTAGTTCCGAATGCCATTATAATATTAGAGTTGAATATAACCTCATAAGTGTTTTACATATGCTATTAAATGAGACTAAAACACCACATTAAAAGTGTTGCGTCTGGTGGTAAAAGTAGCGAGTTATATTCTTTTCGATTAAGTACATCTTTTTATAAATGAAAGAAGAACAAGTTTTAAATATTATAATTCCAGACATCATCTCTATCTTCGTAACTCGATTCATTACTCTTCT
Organism: Rubia peregrina; assembly: GCA_032355705.1. Lineage (NCBI taxonomy): Eukaryota > Viridiplantae > Streptophyta > Magnoliopsida > Gentianales > Rubiaceae > Rubia > Rubia peregrina. Next base: position 3,107 of record JAULKK010313782.1, read on the forward strand.
AATCTGAACTAATTAGTTGAAATATGACATCAATTTTCAGATGCATATTAATGTTGATTTTTGAAACAAGACTCTTTTATTTGAGTGGGACATTATGAAACATTATCTTTGAAGTGGGATGCGAGAAATACGTTCTGCAGGTGTTTTCAAAAAATGTTCCATGATACTAGTACAACATTTTATACATAAATTTCAGGCAATATCATTAACTATTGTAACACTTTTAGTAACTGTTGCCAACGTTTGTGAGTGATACATAAGAAAATGTGCTTCTCATGTTAACAAAGTACTCCCTACTCTTCATAATTAGAGTTTTGTTTTTATGATTTCTCCTATCTCAACTTAAAATGGAAAGTTTCCTTAATTTATCTCAAGTAATTAAACTGCACATTATATATATTTATACTTTTGGTACGCTACAAAAAAAAATCCACTAACTGCACAATTTAAGTTACACATAAGAAAATGTAGTAAAAATAAAATACATTCTCAAGTGTAACAAATTTATTGCACTTCTTGTTCCATTTGCTACATCTTAACATGCGACAATACTTCACATTTTAAGATGTATTTCAAGTGGGTACTTTACGTTACTACATTTCTATATAGGCGTAGTATTTGTTATCCACACATTCAGATGTTTAAAAAAAAATACACTTCTAGATGTAGCCTTTGATTGGATACAGTTTGCTACACCTTCCAGAGTAGTGCTTTTTTTCCAGTTACATCGACTACTACTACACTTCCATGTCGTGTAGCAAAATAAATTAATACACTTATTTATGAGATTATTGACTCCCCGGAAATTTAACAACTAGCATGGTTTGTTGTAGTGTACTATTGAAACGCCCACTTTTCTTTCTTCTCCTGAAGTCTTTCACACTCACTCATTTACATTACTTTTTATTTTTTCCATTATTTTATATGCTCTCTCATATTTATTTACCACACATTTAATCTTCCTCTTAAACTTTGTGTTTAAACCAATTGTGAAATCTAGCTTGACATGGAGAGTACTATTTTAGTTTAACAAATGAGACTCTAATAGTAACAAGAAGTTGACAGATTTGAAGAAAGAACTCACATAGCTTAGGAGATCATCATTTGTATGTGACTGTAAGAAACTACTGCTCTTGTTGCCAGTTATAATCTCCAGAACTAACACGCCAAAGCTATAGACATCTGATTTTACTGAGATTATTCCTTGCATTGCATACTCAGGGGCCATGTATCCGCTTCAAAAATAAAAGCGACCATCAAATACCTATACAGCAAAAATCGACATTTCTTATGATATACTACGAACTAATAAATTGTCTTGGTGCAATACTTACTAGGTGCCAGCTATTTTGCTTGTGCTTCCTTTCGATTGATCAACTTCAAAAATTCTCGCCAAGCCAAAATCTGCAATCTTGGGGCTCATGTTTGCATCTAGTAGCACATTGCTGGCTTTAAGATCACGGTGTATGATTTTAAGGCGGGATTCTTCATGAAGGTAAAGAAGGCCTCTTGCTATGCCTCCTATAATGTTGTAACGCGTTAACCAATCTAGCGATTGCTGCTTCTCCGGATCTACACACCAATATGACCAGAAAATTTAACAAAAATCAAACTTTGATTTTCCTTTTTCACAAGGGAGTGAAACGATGTGAAGTGAATATTACCAAAAAGGAAGTAGTCGAGACTTCTTTTTGGAACAAACTCATATATGAGCATCTTTTCTTCGCCTTTCAAGCAATATCCAAGAAGCCGAACGAGATTTCTATGCTGAAGCTTGGCAAGCAAGGTAATTTCATTCACAAATTCTTTTGTACCTTGTGCAGAGCCTCTGAACAACCTCTTCACAGCTATTTCTTGCCCATTTGGTAATTTACCCTGAAGGCATGTTATTATTACTATGAAATTTTACGTAATAAACACTTAGTAATAAGTATTGTAATAATCATTTGTACTGAATATGTTCAAAGTGTCTACACAAATTATAGCATTGATCCTGAAAGTGTACCTTGTAGACATTACCAAAGCCACCTCCGCCAAGCTTACAATTTTCCGCAAAGTTGTGTGTCCAATTTCGAATTTCTCTGAAACTATAGTTCACGAAATCTGCATTTTCTGTGATATTGGTTTCACCTACAAGACAAGACAGCAAACTAAATGAACATGTAAAGTAGATAAGTCTTGCTTTAACTGGTCCTGTTTGCTCTGAAGGCTCATTTAAGATAGTCTCACTAGCTAGTTGGTTTGTCCAACTTTAACCATGTTCTATTCAACTGAACTGAACTGAATTGAAGTTCAATTTATTGAAAAAAACAGGGCCTTTACGATGTTCAAAAAATCCATCTTCTGTTTAGAAATTAATTGAAATTTTTTCAAACTATCTGGAACCTACTGTTTTGGTTGGCCATAAAAAATTCATGTGATTCATTCATTTTTGCAGTTTTTTAATTGCAAAGCCACGGATGGTAACTTTGTGAAGTCATAAAATTTTAAAACATTTACACTAATGGCACTAAAACACCTGCAAGAATATTATTTAATTAAAATTTTGGACCAACTTTGAGGAATGATTGGCACAACTAATTAAACCATGAACGTTTCTTCCATTTGATTGCACTGTGTTAAATTACCTCCTGTAATTTCCGCCATTACATTCCGTGGCTTCCATTTTCTCGTGACTAAGAAAAAGACCACCAAAATGATGACAAAGATTGGGACAACAATGAGAGCTACAATCGCCACAGTTGATATTAATCCACTAACTGTTATATGGAATAAATAAATAAAAATTAGCAATAAAGCAAGAAAATCAGTTTCCGTTTAAAATATTGGGTGAATATAAGAGTAATGAAGTATTTACAAATATTCCAGTTCAATATAAGGTACTGTAAAAAGGGAATAAAAGGGAAGTAGACAATCATAATTACGTGCTGGAGGGAGTTGGATCATTCATCAGTCTTGTAAACGTCACTAGATTATTCGTCACAGGGGCCTTAGTGACATATTTTTTAACGTGACAGTTGTTTATTAGTCAAAGTTTATAAGACAGATGTTTGTAATGGGGAGTTAACCAAACCCCTCCCTCCCCTGAGTTTCAATGTCACTCCTTTTTTCTCCTATATATGAATTGAATTGATTACCACTAATAAACACAATGAACCTAGACTTAATCTTTTTCTCTCTCTCACCACTACTACAAATTAACTGAGGCTAATTATAACATTTTGAAAGTGTTGCTTTAGGTGCTAAAAATACTGTGTTGGATCTATTGCAAAACTTTTACAAGTATTACCTTATGTGATGTTGCATTAGATAACGCAACACTTTTCAAGATTTGGGTAACATTTTTCAAATGTTTGAGCGACATTTTATAAACTATCGTAACATTTTCATAAGTGCTGCTAGAAAAATGTTATGATATATAGCTCTAATTTGTAGTAGTGCCCTCTCTCTATACATATATAAACAAAAACAAAAACACACTGAATAGAAAGTGATTATAGGGTCTCAGTCTAACCTTTACTGGTTGCAGGAGGAGGAGGTGGCGGTGGCGGTGGCGGAAGAGCTGAGACATCGTAAAACAGATACATCTCATACCTAACATTACAGCTAGGAGCAAGAACTCTGCTTCCCTGAGGATAATAATCTGGCAGGCTTTGAACAGCAGATCCAAGGCATGCAATGCAGTCCAAACTCGAAAGATCAGGAGTGCACTGTCCGAGTGCATAAATGATCTGCGACTCGGATACATTACTCTCGCTTACTGCAAATTTCTTTCCGGAGACATCATTCGCAGCCCTGGTCATGACCTGATCGAAGCATTATTTTTTCAAACACGACTCTTTCAAATGAAACACACTGAATAAACAAATTCTTTTCATCCCTGAAGTTTTATAAACTATATACTCCCTTCATCCCAGCTTAAGGTTGTTATCACCTTTTTGCACGCATATATGCATGCTGATGTGGCAGGAAAATTGGGGGGATTGGAATGACATGGGTAAATTTCAGACACAAATTCCAGCCGAAATTTTTAGACTAAATTAGACATCTGATTTAATCTAACAGAAATAAGGGAATAGTTAAAATGGAAACCTTTGGTTGAGATGATGAAAATGCAAAGTATGAATCTTATGTTGGGACGGAGGAAGTATACATCATATGATAAATGTCAACAAAATTGAAATAATCTAACCACCTGTCTGAAAGTATCCTGGAGAACCCGGCCGAATAACTCCCTGTTTGGGATTGTGACATTTTTTGGGTTGTTGAGTCCGATTCGAAATCTACCGTCAACAATAGAGAAGATCGACCGATTCGCGTACTGCAGCGTACACTTATCGTACCAAATGATGGCGACTTTTCTGTCAGGGCAGAACTGTAAAGCGTCGTTTGCAGCCGTTTTCACACAATATTGACAGTCGCTGATTCCAACATCGCCCCGGCAGAGAAACTGGCCGTAGATGGTGGAGTCGTTTGACGGGTCAGTGGCATTACCAATGGTGAAACTATAGAAGCCGTTTGGACGAGATGCATTCGAAGTTAGAACAGAAAGTAGGGAATCCAGGTTGGCTCTGTAAATCCTGCCCGAAGAACTATTCGAATCATATAATGTATCATTAGGGCAGCGATGTTCCAAAGGATTAGACGTGATGAATCCAGCATTTAAAAAAAACAATGAACAAACAAGCAAGCCAAAAATTCCCAACATAGGAAATTTTGATGGAAATATGCATATAGGAAGAGAAAAGTTTGCAGCACAAGGACAATACTTTGATTCTGGAGATCGCGCTATCTAAATTTTCAGTGGTAAGAGTCTTATAAGTTTCAATTATGGGAATTTAACATTAATAGTTTAGTCTTCTCTAATGTAAAACCTTTCTTACATAGTCAAATTAATTGTGCTTTGTTGTCCAATGTCTTGCTACCTTGTGGGACTTTTTATTGTCGTTTCTAATACATTGAAATGAAATAGTTTCTGGTTCAAAAACATTTAAAAATTTGAATTTTTTTATGTTGGGAATTTGATTTTTCTCGTAGAACAAATATAAATTGACCTAATGGTGTAATATAGAGAAAATTGATTTAACGTGTTTGAACAAATAGCGAAGACATGGTTAAAAGCAGGCCGTAAGAGAGACTCCGTTTCTGAACCTTGGAAAATCCAATGAGTGGCCATTCTCCATTGACTAGTTGGTTAACTCATTTTATGACTCTGACTGGGTCATGAAAGAATTCAATGAAATGTAATATCCTCAACACAATACACTGCTACAAACCATGTCTACGTTAGTATATAAGACTTAGTCAGGATAGAATATTTCATTAGAATATTCATAGCAATCTTAACCTTGATTATCTCCTATATACTAACAGTCTAATGTAACACTTTGAAAGTGTTGCATTAGGTGATCAAGTTGGGGTTATTGCCACACTTTTATAAGTATTACCTTTGGTGATATTGCATTAGATCTAGCGCAACATTTTTCAGGAATTAGGTAACACTTTCAAATGTTTAAGTAACACTTTACAAGTTATTGTAACATTTTAATAAGTGTTGCTAGATAAATGTTACGATGGATCTAATTTGTAGTAATGATAGATTGAATTATAAGATGAGGGGACAAGTTAATTTAAAGAAAAAGAATGAGATCAGTGGACAAGTTAAAATAGCACTAGGGAGTATATGAACTTGAAGGTTGGATATGGACTTGAAAAGTTGGCTTAGACTTGAGAAAGACAACATTTTCATAAATTAAATATGGAAAATAGTTATAGTTAATTACTTCAAACATTGTATTTCTTAAATGTTAATTTGTAGTTTTCAGTGAGCCAGTGTTGACCAAAAAGTGTGCAGCTTGAACTGTGACGGAGTAGTAGATGTATTTTTTTCCCTTCTTAAGGCGTTTGATTTGAGTAGGGGAAATGAAAGTAATGAAGAAAGTGAAACAAAGAGAAAGAAATGAAAGGGTTCCATAATTTCAATTCGTTTGCTTCAAAAATTGAAAGGGATAAATCAATTTATTTTATAATAGTTTGGGGTGGAGTACAAAATAGGGGCCGAGAAAAAGGAAAGGATGGGATGCTTGAAATGTTGAGAAATAAAGAACATGAGAGAATTCTAATCTGAAGGTGAAGTTTAGGAAGTGAGTTGGAGGTAAAATGTGGAAACTCAAAGAAGAAAAATGTGCAAAAGAAAATCATTAAAAGTCCAACCAAACCCTAACAAAGGGAATGGTAGCCAACATTTCCTTTCCTAATTCCCCTCAACTAAACAAGGCTAAAGTTTGTTGTATGTCTTTGTATTTAAGATGATTATCTCGTAAATTTCACTTTATAACTTATATAGTAAAATATTACTAACGATGAGCCATGTTATAATGTGTTCGGGAAATTGTCCCCATCGATACTTATTCAAAATATACACAATGTTCTGTACACAACAAAATAATCTGTGCAGACGAACGGACTATACAAGGCGACACTATCTGGGAAAGATTTCAGTTATAGAGACTTCATTTTTGGAGGTCTCGGGCTTTGATGATAACTTATCTTCTCTGGGGAATATACTCGTTCTCCTCCGACCAAAAAATGCAGGTGCATTTGGGGTGGGTAGCGGAATTGGGTCACTACTTAGCATCAATACCACAGAAGCCATGGTAGGCCTTCGCTCGGCACTTTCCACGACACACAGTAAGCCAATATATTAAGGAATATAGATATTTACCAATATTACTTGTAATTGTAATTAGATTAAAATACATTTTCTAGTCTGGTATAGGTCTTTGTACTACTATATAATGTATCTCAGAGCATGAATACAAACACACAATTATTACCCGTAAATATTCTTCATATACATTTTGACTCGACTGGACCTGCTCGGCTCAGCTCAAACATGTTTCGACCCGAACTGACCCGACCCGACCTGACAAAAAGACTTAGACCCGTTTCAACCCTAACCCATTTCGACCCGACCCGACTGTTAGACTTTGACCCGACCCGACCCGAAAAACATATTTTGACATGTTCCAACCCGACTCGTTCCAACCCGAACCCGTTTAATCCAAACCTGAATCTGACCCGAATAACCGAATTGACAGCTCTACTAGTAACACTATTCAGTTACACTATTATAGCGATACTTGTCAAAAGCTTTGAAAAAGTGAAATTTAAAAAGCCCTAACTTTAGATCGGTACATCCTCGCCTTCGTAGCTAAGAAATTAGGACGGTCCAGTGTCACTGGCAGGCATCAATCTACGACTTTAACTTCGTGTTGTGGCGCAGCTTTGAAGATGGAAAATTGGTTGCCAAAAAGGCTCGATCAAGATCTAAAATTTGCATTATGTTATTATTATAGCCAAACAAAAGCAAGTGGTGCATCTTGGCTTCATAGTCAGCATTTTGGCAAAATTGTTACTCACTTTATGCCAGCCCAAATTACAGATCAATCATTGCACATCATTCGAGAAACATTTTTTACTGTTAATATATTTAACTACATATAATAACAGTAAATAAAAAAAATTACTTTCTAAAAATTATTTATTACGATGAATTTAACAATATCATATATGATAATATTATTTTTATATATCTATTACAAATGCACTTTTAAAAAGCTGGAGGGTAAAAGTGAACAAACAATTAAACTGGAGGGTATAAATACATTTTTTTTTAAAATTTTAATAGAGAATAGTACCATGGGTTGGAGAATTTGGGCGGACAGAGGGGAGTAGTACATTATCCAATCTGATGTGGGGTTTTTTGGCGTTTGGTAGTTTCACTTTCACGTGTTATATTCTATCATACTTCTGCTGTTCTGCAGGCATGCCAGTCTTACTTAAATGTTAGAACTTATAACCACCGTACCTAAACTAACCTAATCTTAGCCGCTTCCATAGTTTATTTTGGAGAAATTTTGTCAGCAATCTTGTGTTATTTATCTCGGCATTTTTAAAAAGAAAATAATGATTGTATTTCATGATCTTGGCTTCGTACATGTCCGGAAGCGTTTGACTAGAAATTCAATCAGTAAAGTCATGGATTATATATGTTGACATTTGTAAACTAGTGTTAAAGAAGGAAAACATTCCATGTTGGAACATACTGTCGAAAGTCAGATTTGGTGAGAAGAATATTGCGATGAATTTTTTTATGGAAACTTGGATATTACATAATATTTAGTACAACCGTTAGAAGCATAATTGAGTTATGGAAATTCCTATATTTATGCAATAGGATCTATGGAATATAATGAGATAGTTGAGATAAGGAAAATCCCTTTATTTATGAGATTTTGATATGCTTCAAAAGCAGATAAGGAATATGAATATTATGGAGATAATTATGAGCAATTCAGATCATCCAATGGACTATAAGTAGAGGACATTATACGGCTACATAGACAACGAATTAAACCGAGAAAATCTGCACATCAGATTTTTATCTTTCGAGAGCCTTGCAAGAGCCAGATTCCTCATGTTCCAATATGCACGACCTGTGTTCTAAAGTTCAGAACGTATGCCTTAATTCCCCCGGAGGAGGAGATCCAACGCCAACGATTTTCGAGGTCAGAGGGAGTCTGATCAAGGCGGATCGGTAGCAAGGGGGAGCTTGCAAAATCCACATGTTTAGAATTTGTAAATATAAGTATAGTTGTATGGTGTACTT
>JAULKK010313793.1:0-21878 GCA_032355705.1 Rubia peregrina
GGGATCTTGAGGCAGCAAACTTGAGTGAAGAAACAGGGAACTGGGCTAATGTGGATGATTTCCGGTGGCTGAGGGCTATGCAGTCGCCTAATTGGGCAGTTTTACCTGATAATGAACTCTTGAGAGCGGTGAGTATATCTGACTGAGTTTTTGAATCTGATAAAAGGTGATACCAATGTACATTGATGCGAGTTCAACATTGAATGGAGAATCTTTGTTTGTGAGACATCTTCAGTACACACGAAGACTTTTAATTTGTTTATTTTAGGAATTTTGTGGGAGTAACAGTTTCTGGTCAATCTTTGGAGTATAGCCCTTAAGTTAGGTTGGTATAGTGTTTCAATTCTGCTGCTGGCTCTTGGAATAGAGATTTTGCCTCTTTTTTTAGATGAAGAATGTCATCTACATTTACTTGTAGAAATACTCTGATATCTGATTAAGCTGCCATTTGCACCCTTCTGCGGCTGGTGATCAAATAATTCAGACCTTGTCATGTTGAGGCAGTGCAATGAGCTTAAAGGTCGGTGGTTTGATGTGCTGAACCAGATTTAACATTGCCCAGTCATGCCGGCAGGACTAATGCCACCCCAAGGGAACCATCTCAGCAGCAATGACGACCATGAAGCTTGGCTTCACATTAGACAGTGGCTATAGAGAGTGGTTCAGTGTGACTTGTTTATGGGCCTTAGGGAGGGAGCACCACATGTACATCTGCCACTTCCTCAATCCTAGTTGTATTTGCTGTTTTTTGGTCAAGCATGTTTGACCAACGATAACTTCAGTTACGCATGTTAACAAGATATAAAATTCGATATTTAGAATATGCATTAAGAAAGGAATATAACAATATTTCACATAGTGATATTGATTCTTATATAGCAATTGAAATTTATGGTCATACGCTACTTGAGAAAATTGACAAAAAATTGTGCAAATACAACTACGACTTAGTGATAGCATCAGAAGACCACTTGAATTTGCAATCCTTGCAAATACAGACCCTAGGACACACATGGGTGTTCAATTAATCCAACAATTGGTTGGACTTGTCGTAATAACTATCAATAGACTATCCATTCTGGTGAAAATTTGCTTTATTAGAACGTATATGTAGAATCCTAGGACCACTCCCAACGGAAAACCGTTGAGCCAGATTATCCCAAATCTCCTTAGTAGTGTTATAGGTGATGAATGACCGAAGAGATGGATCGATGGTCTGAACAATCCATCTAACAATCACGGAGTTTGCACTGAACTAGTTTTCGAGATTCGAAGAATCAACTTCAAGACAAGTAATAGATATATCCAAGAACCCCAACTTTCGTTTTGAACGAACGCATTGCAAAAAGTTATCCACTCATGATAATTATCACCTTTCGAAATCACTGGGAAAATAGTGAGACCGGGATTATATGAAGAATGAAGATAATAAGGGGACAATGACGACGACTTCCTTATTGGTTGTGGCGGTTTTAGCTTCATTGGAAGTTGCAGCGTGATTGTCCATTAGAGCTGATCGGCTGTGGTAGGTGATTTAGTGTAAGATTTGGGGTTTTTAAGATTTAAGAGGTTTCAAGATTTTAGCTCTGATAGCATGCAAAATATGAACAGTTGGTTTTATTCATCATCAAAGGTTACAATATATATATATATGACACTGTATAGAAGCTTAATGGGCACCCTAGGGTCGTCGTTAATGAATAACACGAAGTGCTACCGATCAAAGATAAGATTTATAAGTGTTGCTCCATTACTCACATCTAACTACTACTAAAAAGTAGATAACGTAAGTTAGGATGTCGTCCTAGGGGTTTAAAAAATAGGATCACAAAGTTCACACACGAACGTCACCCCGTGTGTGTCAGGAGTAGAAAATATGGGGGTTTTGTTGTTATATCACAAGATGTTGAGACGCCGATTCCCCGGTAACTCCCTTGGTCTGTCACGTCGTAGTTCTGCCCCCTCATCAAAATCTCACCTCCTCAATGTATAGCTAGAGGTGCACTCTCACTACCACCTCTAGCTCTCACTCCCGGGTTAATAAATCCTTGAACGCACGCAATAAATTAAACCCAGAAGTAGCATGGGTCACCGGGACCTACACCGTGAATACCCATCATAAGCCCATCTTGTGCCACGTAGGTCATTAATACCTCATGATAACTCTAGGGGCATTCCCCACCTAGTTGCTACCAACTTGGGATATGACCTTCAGGCATTATCCTACGACCCCGATCGAGCCAATAACATCACCCGGACAATTTTCGGAATGACCCCGATTATCGGCCGCAAAATAACCCAACACGAGACTACCTCTAATCTAAGCCAGAGCACGTGTGTCTACAATGACCTCATGGTTACATCCCTCAACTAAACCGACATTAATACCTCATGATAACTCTAGGGGCCTACACCATGAATACCCATCGTAAGCCTATCTTGTGCCACATAAGACATTAATACCTCATGATAACTCTATGGGCATTCCCAGCCTAGTTGCTACCAACTTAGGATATGACCTTCGGGCATTATCCTACGACCCCAATCGAGTCAATAACATCACCCGAACAATTTTCCAAATGACCCCAATTATTGGCCGCAAAATAACCCAACACGAGACTACCTCTAATCTAATCTAGGGCACATGTGTCTTCAACGACCTCATGGTTACATCCCTCAACCAAACCGACATAGAAACATAATACTCCCTAGTTCATTCCCGATCCTAGCACTAAATCATGCAAAGAATTAAACTAAGTGTACATCCCAATCTCATTCTTCACACAATCATAGAATGAAGTATAAGAACAAATTAAACATGATAACAATAGCATAAAAATAGACATGAATCTAAGAGTCTCCCAAATTAAGAGTTAGTACATGCTTACAAGTGCTCTCAGGTCATAAATCTAAGCTAAATAAAGAAAGCCTACAAACATAATTAATGAATATAGCAACAAACATGAAGGGATGCAGACAAAATATGAGAAAAATATGAAAAACATAAGTTCGGAGACCCAAGAGGCGGGTTCAAAGTGAAAAGGAGAAAGGGGGCTATTTATAAGTGGAAAGAGAGAGAAAGAAGGTGGTCTGCGGTCAAAACTCTAGTCAACATGATGGGTTCCTTGGGACCGGGTCATGAACACTATTGACATTGTTCGCACGGTTCATTTTTTGGGGACATTTTCTTCAAGTCTTGAATCTTCTTTTCATTGTTACGTGTGGACCGGTGTTCCAATTCGGGAGTTATTTTAGTCAATTTTATAGTGCTCGCGAATTCGAATCCAATGATACTATCCTTGGATGCCAATTCGTCTCGGATCATTCCCAAAAATTGGTTCCAACTCTCGGATCATTCTTCATTCGCTACTTTGCTTTGTTTCTTCAATCTTCTTCTACCACTTTGTAATTGGACACGACCCTTTTCAAAGTGTATCTGTGTCAACACGATACGACACTGGTACGGGTGCTTTTATCGTGTCCAAATTCAGAGTAAGTCGGATACTAGAAAGTTTAAAAGACAGTAAATATGTAGGAGAAATTCTGGGTATAGAGAGGTTTGAAAGGCAGTAAATATTAGAAGTATTGTGTTTTACATTTCAGATTCATGCAATAAGTCTGCATACGGGAATGTTAAAAGAAAGTATATAACTATAAGATAAACTTTACATATTTCTAATTTATTACCATACTTATGTGATTTTTATTGATATTTATCTCATTTAATTTTCAAACTTCAATCTTATAGTTGTGATTATATTTTCCATATCAAGAGATTCAATTTTCCTTCTTTTAATATTTTGCAAACGTTACAAAGTGCCAGACTTCTCAATACATTTCAGGGTTCAATGTTTTAGACTTAAATTTTGAACTATTAATTTACGTGTACACTTTACAGCTTCTAATTTATATTTCTATAATTATTTTTCTATATTTAAATTTTTTATTATATTTTATGATTAATAATTCCGTACAGTATCTAATGTAGGAAAAATCCCCGTATTCATGTCCAAATTTAGGACGGTGTCCCCGTATCTTGAAATTTAGAACATTAAGTGTCAGATACTCGGATCTGCACCCGTGTCGGATCCCGACACCCATGTCCGGGTAGCATAGCCTCCTTCTCTACTTTATTCTCTATACCGACTCTTTCACGAAGTTTTTCTTTAGCTTCCTTCACCACCTCGACCATCAAGGTGAGCGTATTTTCACTTTGCTCCGGGCTCACTTCCTGTTGGCATGGAAATTTACTCTCTTCCTCAACCTCCAAGTAGTGCACCCTTATTGCCATTTCCTAAACCAAAGCTCTAAGTTCTCGATACTTGAGAAAATTTTAGTCCCTATATTCTCAATATCTTCATGAATCTAGGCTTGGAGTGACTAATAACAAGACTCCGTAGGGTGATCACAATGACATATCCTATAAAAATATCTCTTGTTGATCCTCTGTTCTCCTCATGAGCTTCCATAAGGAGAGATTTTCCATTTTTTTCAATAAAATTTGGAATTGTAGTGCAAGGATTCTCGCTGGGAATATAAGGAACTCAAACAATACCTACTCCGAACAAAAACAAAGAAAGCACACAAAATTCGAAATCGTAGTGAAAGGAATCTCGGTTGACACCAAGAATTCAAGCAATACTTACTCCAAAAAGCAACAAACACAAAAAAAATAGGCACACACTAAGAACACACAAAACACACCAAGAAAAATACAAGAAAGCACTAGTCTACCGACTAACTAAGATAGCTACCTAATAAACGCACCCTAAATCCCCAGCAATGACGCCAAACTTTTATGGGCACCCCAAGGTCTTCGTTAATGAATATCCTGAAGTGCTACCTATCAAAGACAGGATTTATAATTGTTGCTCCCTTACTCACTTCTAACTACTAAAAAGTAGATTGTAGTAAGTTACGGTGTCGTCCACAGAAATCTAGGAGTTTAAAAGATAAGATCACAAAGTTCACACACGAGCGTCATCCTGTATGTGTGTCGGGACTAGAAACAATGGGGGTTTTTGTTGTGAAGTGATTAATTCACCAATTACGAGCATGAACTACAATAACGAGATAAAGATAATGTAAACAGGCCTTGGGGGCATTTGCATCACATGATTAACTACAAGATTTGATTCTCAACTCCAATTCGTATATAAGACAAATAATTCTATTTAGTATTGATGCAGAGACGTTGATTCCTCGGTAACTCCCTCAAACTGTCACGCCGTGGTTCTGCCCCCTTCTCAAAATCTCACCTCCTCCATGTAAAGCTAGAGGTGCACTTTCATTACCACTTCTAGCCCTCATTAATAAACCCATGAATGCACACAGTTGATTAAAACTGGGAGTAGCATGGGTTACCCGGACCTACACCATGAATACTCATCCTAACCCCATCTTGTGCCACGTAGGACATTAGTACCTCATGATAACTCTACAACCTTGGGATGACCTTCAGACATTATCCTACGATCCCAATCGAGTCAATAACATCACCAGCCCATTTTCCAAGTATGACCCCGCTTTCCGTCCACCAAATAATCCAACACGAGAGTACCTCTAATCTAATCCAAATCACACGTGTCTTCAACGACCTCATGGTTACATCCTTCAGCCAAACTGACATGATTAACGTAATACTCCCTTGGTTCATTCCCGATCTTAACACTAAATCATGCAAATAATTAAACTATGTGTACATCCTTATCTCATTCTTCACATAATCATAACAAGAAGTATAAGAACAAATTAAGCATGATAGTAATAGCATAAAAATAGACATGAATCTAAAAGTCTTTCAAAGAAAAAGTTAATACATGCTTACAAATTCTCCAAAGTTATAAATCTAAGATATAACATTTTGATAATTGAAAGTGCAAATATAACCCTAATAGTAAGTGTACGTGCAAACGTACCAATTCCAGCAGATTTAGACCTTCATTCAGTGAAAAGACTATTTTTACCCCTATGAAAAATATAACCCTAGATACCTAATCCACCGCCGCCGCCACTCTCGGCGTTCTCCGCCGCTCTTGGGCAGCACTTCTCTCCGCCGCACTCCGCAACACCAGCACCTCTCCGGCAATTTTTCGCACCCGCCGCAGCTCTGCCGACATCACCCTCGCCACACACATCACCAGACGCTTCATGAGAAGAGCTCGATCGCTATCTCCGCCTGCAACCACTTCACCCAGCCACCACACACTGCCCATAACCACCTCCCTCACCACCCTGCATCACAATCCACACCCTGCACCACGACCATACATTTTGTGTATATAATCCTCAATCGCCCTTGTCCACCAGAGTTGGAGCCGTTTGCAACCCACCGCCCAACGGCCACCTGGCGGCAAGCCCTAGCTCCGCCTCCACCCGATCTAAGCGCCGCCGATGAACACTAGCTAAAATAAAAATCTGAAATTATGATATGTATGGACCAAAGTTATTCAATTTACACAAGAAGCCCTCCACTTTTTGAGCAATTTAGAAGAAAAAAACTTCATTCAAATTAGAATTTATAGTAATTGCACAATGATACCTAGATAAAGTTTAGCCAGGCTAAAACTGGATTTTGTGTATTTTAAACCGGGAGGAAAGGAAAATAAAAGATTAGGAAAGGCAATGAAAGCACGCCTTTGAGATTCGGCATTTCGAATGTTCTCCGAAGAGATTCTAGCCGGAGCGACGTACTCCTCATCAGAGTGGGAGGATTACGCCGACGACGACCACCACCGCCCACGGCGGAGATTCTGCGATAACGGTTGCGAGAGACCAGTAAACGTTTGCTTATGCGATGCGATCCCCAGAACCCCCTTTCCCACCCGCACTAAAATTGTAATTTTGCACCACCCTCACGAGCAGCGCCACAAGCTCGCCACCGTCCCCGTCCCCGTCCTGAAGAAATGCCTCGGAAACTGCGAAATCATAGTCGGCAGAAAGTTAAGGTTCGGGGACTCCAAGGTTCTAGATGCTCTGTACGATGCTGCGCTTCACAACCCTAATTTACCTTCCCGCGCTATCTATCTTTTCCCTGGTATGACATTGTTTCCTAGTTTCTACATGCTCAAGGTTAATTATTGGAATACATATTACCAAAATTTATTGAAAGCTTTTATATCATGAAAATATGATGGTATATCTATGTTGTGTCGAAAAATGCACGAAATATTATAGCTAATCCTACAAGAGTTTACTTACATTATAATGTGTTTATGTATTGAAAAGAAGTTTAGGATCAAAGTCAGCAAATTTTGACATCTGAAAGTCTACTGTGCCAGCTAAATTAGGATGGAAGCAATGCTATTCCGTGTATAGCATTTAATTACATTTTCACATTGCGTCTTGCTGAATATTTTACAGGGAGAGAAGCATCACCTTTGACAGAGAAGAAAGGAAGTGAGTCACCTGGTGATGATGATACTGTTTTGATAGTTTTCGATGGGACGTGGAAGCATGCCAAGGAAATGTTGCAAGCAAGCTTGTCATTTTTGTCCAAGTTTGCTGTTCAGGCTTGCTTAGAGTGGTGGAACAATATTCGAATCGGATTTAATTCTTAGGAAGGAGCCTTTCAGTGGGTGTATGAGTACAATGGAGGCTGTTGCGCGGTGTATACGCCTTCTCGAGCCGAATGGAATTGAGATAGAATCAAGGTTGATTGGAGTGTTGAGTAGCATGGTTAAATTCCAGGCATCTTATCTGAAGTCACCTATGAAAGTAAGGCCAAAGCTTCCCAAGAAATCTAAACAAGCTGTTGAGATAAAATAGTTCAGTTATCAAAGGCTTTATAGATCGAGTAGTTGAAGCTGATTCATGCTAGCTGCTTTGTGACTGAGAAAATTTCAGTGATGGGATCCAAGAGCACAGGTGATGTTTTTCTTGAGTGAATTTGTGGTTGCTCCATGAAATATGAAATGAACTCTTAAAGGAAGTCTTGAATTAAAGAAACAGTTTGGTTTGTCTTGGTAGAGGGTAACTATATTTTCTTGAGGTTTAATGAGACTTCTGAAAGAAAGGCTTGAGAAAGAAAGACTTTGCATTTCTTTTCTTCTAAAGGATGAATCAGACAGAATACTGCTGTTTTATGAAATAATCCATATCGGTGCTTATTTTGATTAGACTGATCCTGTCAAATTAGAATCCATTGGTCATGCGTTAGTGTGGTTTCCTGTGGCGTGTGGATTTGTTGTTTAAGTCGTCTTGGGGAATCAATGCCTACGATTTTCTACCATTGTGTTTTAGGAAAGGTTTCACTATTTGTGCTTTAGCTGGTGATATTTTTAGTCCATTTTTAATACCGCGTCTACATGAATTACCCGATGCCAATGCCCGGGTATTAATTTTCGAAGGCAGTTTTATGTTAACAATTCTGTCTCATTTTACCTTTTGGCATCTTTACAGGATTGCTTTGTTGTAAAAGGAATGCCAATTGGTGTCAATCAATTCCTTCATTATCCCACCTTTATTTCCAGTGGATGTGCTCATTGGGACCGCCTCTGTTATGGCTATTCAAACCCATTCTCTGTCCAATGTTGTCCTTTTTCCTAATCTCACATGTTCTCTTAACTTTGGCACAAGTTCCATTTCCTTATTGCATACAAGACCCCTCCCCCCTAAAAGCAACTATCACAGGTCATCCTTTCAAGGGTTTAACCGTGCGGCCTAGCCGTGCTAAAGAGTCACGACTACCGCATGTTTTCCACGCACGTCACACTCACTTTGGTTGTTTGCAGCACACCAAGCCTTTAGAGGGGGGTGGACGAGTATGCAACGGTAATACAAACCCAAGTTTAGATTGAGAGCAAGGCTTCACAAACAAGGGACTAAAAGCAATATATTGCAAAAAGGTAACTGGACGTGGGTAGCTAACACCTTCCTGAATTATTGTACAAGATGTGGAGGTGCAAACTTGGAGCATTTATGTCAACAAAACATCTCATAATCTATGACTTGTCTCAATTTGCTGACTAGTTATTTCAAATAGAGGGCATTTCACTGATGGTCGAGAAGAGTAAACGATGTGATTTATAAAATATACGAGGGCCAATGTCAAACTACCGTACAAATACAGGGCTTCAGAAATCAAAATATAAATGTTTATACTGAACGGCCATACATTTTTCAATTTGTGTCGACAACAAAGTGAAATACTCCGTACAAAGACTATTCCTATCTGGTGATTTCGCAAAATCAAATAGCGACAATGACGAAAACAAGATTCAATAGTCCAATGTTGTATGAGCAACTTGATACTTTTGTAGTAAATGAGCAAACACTTGATCCCCTATATTATAAAATTCGAAAATGAGAATGAAAATATTTCGCTACATAGTGTTCACTCATTTGCATTAAAATCCACAAACCAAAAAACATACCTGCCCTCGTACTAAATAAAGATTCATATTTCTAACATTAGAAAATAAACGAGGCATCAATTTTGTGTGATTAAACTCGGACTATCCAGTGCCCAGTGACATACTGCAAAGATTGTACAAGAGAATCAGTATGATGATCTAAATTAACACATTACATAGCTTACTTAGCACGGTGGTACAAGGGGATCTAAGAAGACACCTTCAACTCCATTCCTCTGGCTTTCAACAAGCAAACCCCTCAAGAGTACTGGAAAAATGATATACTTTTGTCATCAGACACACTAGCAAGCAAACAGGATCGTGCGTCCATCCCTGGCGGTCCAAATGCCACTGCCCAAACCATATCGGTGTGGTTGGAGAATATCTGTGAGGCGGCTCTCATCTTCATATCCCACAACCTAACCGTCTTGTCACTTGAGCCTGTCGCAATTGCTGAGCCATCTGGAGAGGCGTCCAAGCTTAAAACCCAGCTTGAATGACCTGACATGGCATATATCAAGATTTTACCCTCAGCATCATACACGTGCACATGGCCATCATCCGAGGCAGAATATAGCACCCTAGAGTCAAGAGGCACAGCTGAATATACAAGAGAGCGGACAGGCATGCAATGGCCTTCCAGGTGGTGAAGAAATTTCGAATTCGGTACATCAAATATAGAGATAGTGCCATCCATAGAGCCACAAGCGATGCGTCTTCCATCTGAGCTCCATGCAACTGAGAGGACAAACTTCTTGTTGCTACTTTTATCACCAGGTTTTGAACCTTCAGGACGAGGAATTGACAATGTAGCAAACAGCTCCCAATTAGCAGCATGCCACAGCTTGACAGAGGCACTGCCGCCTCCAGCTGCAGCTAGGATTGTACCCTGTAATGAAGACAGATTAAAACTAAGGCAAATGGGCATCATATAACACTGGTTACTGATCAACTTCGCAGAAGAGATACTGACTCTGGAAGCAAAAATTTATAAAAGAAGTAGCAAGGATGATAAAACCAAGACGATGATAGAATATCCAAGTACTTTTCACTGCCGTTCATAGATAATCTTCAGTAAGTTGTGATCAAAAAGCCATGTACCAATATAGTAGCAAACAACAAATGATTTCAACCACTTAAACGACAGCTAGGAAATTAATAAAAAGGATGGCTGATGCCCACTCGTCCTCGTGCAAGACCCCTTGACAGTACTTGTAAAAACATGGAAAAATGGAATTTTAAAATCAACCAGCAGCAAGAAAAGGGTTATGCAGTACTTCTTTGCAACTACCATAGAAATTTTATAATACTACTTGTCATAGGCAGGGATAATGTCCAACTTCCCACCATATCAGTGCCTAGTTTTGCTTTCGGGCAAATGGCCATATAAAACCTTTCAGCATCACTTGTTGTGATCAAATTTCTCACACTGTGGATATCACGCAACTAAATAAATGTACATTCCAAACACTACAGCATGCTGTTTTTGCCTAAAATCCTACCTCGTCTACCAACTAGATAACTACATACTCTAGTAATATTATTCTCAGACAAAAATAATTGGAAAAATAAAGATTTCACAAGGCAAATTACCGCAGGATTGAATTTTAACTGCCAGATTTCAGAAGGGGGAGCTTCGAGGGTGGCGAGGGTATTATTAGTGACGACATCAAAGACTCTGATGAAGCTGTCAATGGAGGCGGAAGCGGCGATTCTTCCGGACGGGTGGGCCGCGACAGAGATCACGCCGAGGGAGTGGCCGGTGTTGGTGCGGATGCAAGCCTTACTGTCTGGGTCCCACAGCCGGACGGTTTCGTCGAGGGATCCCGTGAGAAGGACGGGGCCGGAATCCTCGGTTTCCGGTACCCATGTCGCCGTCCATATGGAATCGTCGTGGGCATTCGGAATCGTCGCCGGTGAGGCTAATTTCATATTTGCTGCTGCTGGTGGATTCAGATGCTAAAACCCTGCTCGGGTGACTTTAACAAAATACTCCCTCTGTCTCTATGGCGTCTAAACTCCGTCCCCAGAATTAATTTTTTTAGAGTGAAAGTGCATATATATTGCACATAAGTTTAAATATAATCGGTGGTAATTTAAAGTGCAAATATAACCTTAGATAATCATTGTATATGCAAATATATTCTTTTCTGACAGTTTGAGCACGGATTCAATTGAAAAAGACAATTTTATCCTTCAAAAAATAAAATAAAAAGTAAATTGATCCTTCTTTTTGCAGCAGGTCGAATGCAAATGCACCACCGTTTCTTTTCCCATTCCTTCTTGTCAAAATATACTCCCTCCGTCCCAAAAAATTTGACACATTTTGACTTTTGGAAGTCAAACTAAGCCAACTTCAACAATTAAATTCTATTATTATATATGTAAGACTATTATCATGTTATATGTTGTTGGATTCATTATAACATTTATTTTTAAATTGTTATTCTTCCTGATTTTTTTATACACATAAATAAAGATATTAATTGTTGAAAATTGATTCAGTTGATTTTCAAAAATCAAAATGTGTCGATTTCTCTGGGACGGAGGGAGTAGTTTCTTTTCCCATTCCTTTAAGTGCAGCTGCAGGACAAGTGCAAAAGCACGCTCAGCGACGCACGGTAGAAGACTGACGACGGCCAAACACAAATTCGATGACGGGACGAACTCAGATTCGATGAAGACCCAATTTGGTGCCACTAGTTCTGATCCTCCCCGGATAGCAGCTTAGCAATCTCACCGGAGGTGGTGGCGGTAGAGGGGGCGAGGCGGCGGGGGAAGGCGGAAATCCTAGAGGTGATGGCGGGGAAAGATGGAAACCCTAGAGGCAACGGAGGGAAGGTAGAAGTGGCGGCAGCGGAGGGGGTGAGGCGGCAGGGGAAGGCAGAAACCTTAGAGGTGGTGGAGGGGAAAATGCGGAGGTGGTAGAGACAAAGGGGGTGAGGTGGGGGGGGATGCAAAAACCCTAGAGGTGGTGGAGGCAAAGGTGGTGGTGGTGGTGGCGGTGGCGGGGGGAGGGTGTGGTTGTGGTGGTGGCAGGGGATAGCTAAAGGTGGTGGTGGTGACTGGGTGGAGGTGGGGCGGTAGTGGTGGTGGCAGGGTGGAGGCGGGAGCAGTGGTGATGGTGGTGGTGGCCTGGTGGTGGAGGTGTAGCAGCGGCGGCGGAGGCGATGGAGCTAGGATGGGCATTTTGAGCCAAAAAAATTCAAACCAACCAACCGAACCACGTACTATTTGTTCCAAAAATGTTGGTAACCGATGATGTGGTATGGTAGTACCGTAGCACACATTTGTGATGTATGGTAATAATATTGAGAAAATATTATTACGGTCTTACCGTACCGTACCACACATTTATATACTAAATATATAACTAATATTATGTAAAATTTTAGGTTTTGTTTAGTCAAAACTTAGTCATTCGCTAATATTAGAACCAAGTTAATAGTTTATATATGTAATTTATATTTTGGTTCCAATATGTTGGATATTAGTAAAAGTTTAAATATTTTCTTGAATTAGATTTCTTGACTACTAACTTTTTTGTTCTAAATCTTACAAAAAAAATTAAAATCATAATTCTCTTTTATTTGTTATAACTTACTTATTAAACAAAGTCTTATTTTCGATCGACTAACCGTTAGACGGAGGCATTTTATATTTGATGTAACTAATGGGGTATTTTGATGTTTGTTTTTATTTATTGCAACGAAGTTCGATCATATAATTATGAACAACTTTTAAAATGTATCAAAATGTATAAATAATTATAGTGCGACTTTAAAAGAGACTTTATCTACTTAAGATAGTTCTTACACTACTTCAGGAAACCCTCCCCCCCATTGGCACCGGTATTTTGGTACATAGGCACCGGTATTTTGGGCCCCCGGACTACCGGTGCCTAAGTATGGTGGTGCTGAAACGTAGTTACAAAGGCACCGGTAGTGTATACCGGTGCTAGAAATACACTACTGGTGCTGAAAATCTACATTCCAGCACTTTCCTACTTAGGCATCGGTCGAAATACCGGTGTCTATACTCATTTGTACAGGTTTCTATGCTCGTTTGTACCGGTGCTAGTAAATAGGTGATCAATAAAAAAATCCATCTAGTGAGTTCTCACCGACCGGAAAATGAAACCCAGACATTCACGAAGAACAATAGGACGAACAAAACACAAAATAACCATAATTTCATGTAAGAAAACTAGAAAATTCATAACCACAACTTTGAAATTCATTACATATATATGAAAATACATAACAACCCACAATTCATGAAACAAACTTGACCTAAACATATATTTACAACATCAATTATCATACACACTAGAACCTAATCTCCATAAACCCTAGATAACATCGAAGAATCAGAACCTTGAAGGTGAGGTCGGAAAAAAAGGCTGAGGCGCGACGCGGTGGTGGCGCTGAGAGCTGAGGGGTCACATATTTGAGCTGAACCCGACAATTTTGGTGAAGCTCGGCGAGATGGTGTCAGTGAAATGGCGCGGGGAGATGGCATATGGGAGATGGCGTCGGGGATGGTGCACCAAGGGGAGGCGCGGGAAAGGGGTCATCGTTGGCATCAAAGCCTTCAAAGCGGGGCTAGGCGGCGGCGGAGATGGAGAGGTGGTGGAGCAGGAGGGAGAGGATGGAGATGAGGTAAAGGAAATAAGGGTGGGTTAGATTAGGATTTCAAATTTAGTTTATATAGACAAAGTTTTAATGGTTGAGATTCAATCAACAAAAGAAATCAATGGTTCAAAAGAAATCAATGGTTCAAATGAAACCAAGTTGGGCTTTTCCCCTTTTTAAAGTACCTAGCACCAGTACTCGTACAAAAATCGGTGCCCAAAATGGCCGATATCGGTGCCTATGTTTATTAAAAATAGCTGCTTAAGGCTGCTTTACATGACTTTTTTACATAAAAGAAAACATGAAACCGAGAGCAAATCTGAGATTTTTTTTCCAACTATGGAGCACCAGTACAAAAACTAGTGTCAAAATGGCTCATACCGGTGCTATGTATATGAAAAGCAACTGCTTAAGGCTGCTTTACAGTGTTTAAAAAAATTAAACATGAACCCGAGAACAAATCTGAGATTTTTTTCTGAGTATGGAGCACCGGTACAATAACTGGTGCCAAAATGGCTCATACCGGTGCTATGTATATGAAAATCACATGCTTAGAGCTGCTTTAAATGGGGTACATTTATTAAATTTTTGACCCGAGAGAAAACATGGGGAAACAATCCAAGTATGTAGCACTGGTACTAATACCGGTACATAAGTAACTCATACTGGTGCTAAGTCAAAATTTTAAACAATCCCTCCAAAATTATGAATGAAAATTTAGGAAATTCATTTTCCCACCATAACTTAGCACCGGTATGAATGAAAGCAATGCCGGTATTATTTGATCTCTAAGTTAATTGTTTAAATTTTACTATATAGAAGAAATTTGCAGGCAGTGAATCTCAAAATTGAAGACACCAAAACACAATTAAATAAGAGATTATTGCGTCTTTGAAATTCTAGGTACAGTGGGTGAACGGAAGAAATTCAAATATATTTATGAAAAATTATGATATGGTCCAAAAATTTGTCACGACATTATCCTTCTCTCCAAACTACATGATTTTTGTTATTCTTGCATAAATATAGAAATAGAAAATAAATGATTTTTTTGATGAAATTTTGAAAAGCGCTAGTACATGTTCTAGAGTGACTTGGAGGTTATTAACTAGAAGTAAGAAAGGGAAGTAAGAAAGGGAAATCAGAAATAATTATGGATATGTTCTTGTGCCCAATTGTTGATAAATATTTCGTTACGGAATTGGAAAATACAACGGGGGTGTATTGGGTAGCATCACGTTCGAGCAGATTTCAATTTGGATTTACGAGTAAAGTTTTGATCTTTTGCACTTAGGTCCCTCCAAGAAAGTTGGAATTGTCGAATCATAAAATTGGCGACACCAATATGCAATTCAATAATATACGATTGTAAATTTGCGATTTGGGCATGCATGTGTGAACGGATGGGTCTCGAAAATCAGCATTGATTACTTCTACACAGTCTTGGAAAATTACACTACGACCCAAAATTTTATTACCCCATAATCCACTGCTCTAAAATGCATGATTTTTATTATTCTTGCCTAAATATATAAATATAAAATAAATTATATTTTTGGTGAAATGTTGGAAAACATTAGTACATGTTCTTGAGTAACTCTTACCATAAACCCATTTTCAAGAGTAAATCATATCATAAACTTTTTTTTTCAAAAAAATCTATGTATCGAGCACCTGTAATATTCCTGGTGCCATTCGTCAACATACCGGTGCTGGATATTTTTCCACCAAAATTTTACCCGCCAAAATTACTATTCCAGTCATATGCACCGGTATCTGTCATTCATCCAAAATCGGTGTTGGAAAATATTAAACTGGGAATTTTTTTCTTCAAAGGCACCGGTATCTAGCACCGGTATTTAGTGTACCGGTGCTGAATCTATTCATAGGCACCAGTATTCAGTGTACCGGTGCTAGATTTATTCATAGACACCGTTATTTTGGTTCATTTGACAGATTACTGGTGCATATAAAATTCCTAGCATCGGTATTTCTCTCCCAGCATTGACATACAGGTGCATATGTACATGTTTTCCAGTAGTGTTAATTTGATGTTATCTAACTTAATTATTAGGATTAGAGAATATTTAATTTTATATAATTAAGATCATGCAATAGAAAATTTAAATTTTTTACGAGTAAATAATTAATTCATCATAGCTTATGTTTGGTGGGGGGGACCGAAAATAATACATTAAAATTTAGAGAAAGTCTCATGTTAAACCGACTAACGGTTAGACCAATCATGAATAACCTCATTTCAATAACTTTTAGAATAAAATTGTAATTATTTATACATTATGATACATTTTAAAAGGTTTTCAAAGTATATAATTTTTTTACAATAAATAAAACAAAAATCAAATCACCCCATTAGTTACATCAATTATAAAATGACTCCATCTAACGGTTAGTCGGTTTAAAATAAGACTTTGGATAAAACTTAACCTTGAATTGACCATTAAAATAACAAAGCATAGTAGATTAATTCATATAAAGGTGTAAGAAATCAAATACCAAAGAAAACTAGTGCTAAAGAAAATGTAAGATTGATAATTTTAAAAGAGACAATATTCTTATTTTTATTTAAATTGTTCTCTCCTCTCTTTGATCATATAAAAAATACTGATGATTAATAAAACAATTATAATATTTTCAAGTAAAATTTAGATAAATATTAATGTGAGGTTAAATAAAAAGAAGTTCTATTTATTATTGGACTTTATACTTAAAACAAAGAATCTTATAACTATAAACTATTTTATTTCTGCGTAGGTTTCTTTCTTGGGGGTGGCCAAAACCTTATTTTTACCCGTAAAAATAAATAAAACACTAAATAAATATAAAATATCTATAGTAAAAAAATTGGCCGGGACCAGGCACCCCCTGGTCCTCCCAATGTTCCACAGATGGGTATGGTACTTGGTATTAGTAAAAAGTGATGGCAATCATACCGAATCCACCCCTAGGTGGAACACTGGCGGTGAAGTAAAGGTTATTTTTGTCCTTCAGATTTTTGTATTAGGTTGAAACAACATTTTGGTCATTTCCGGTCGGTTAATGGCCGGAAAATGACCAGTCAATGCCGGAATATAGTTTTCAGTGTTATATTTGCACTTATGTAAAGTAGTTAGAGTTTTTTTTGCACTAAAAATTATCTCAGAGTTATATGTACACTTACTGAATTATATAGGGTTATATTTGTATTCTGTATACATCCCAATTTTTTATGTGGGGGAATTGTATGTGGGAAGGTGAAGAGCCAGTTAAATACTGACACGTGACCCCCTCACCTTCCCATATAAAAACTTTTCTGCTTCGTCCCGGCCAAATTACTCACTTACTATTTTGAAATTATTCTCAAACAAAGTTTGATCACATATTTAAATAGATATATGAGCAAAAATATTATCGTATGCAATGTTGTTGAATTCGTTGTAACAAATAATTTACAATATCATCATTTTATTTGTCGTTATTATATACTAGTGGAAGTTCGACCGCGAAATGCACGGTGTTTAGATTAAAATTAAAATTTAATTATCTTATAATATTTAAACAGATCCAGTGGAGACCTGATGGGCTTATTGCTCAGAGGATTAAAACACGTGGCTACGAAACACGGTGTCAGGATTCGAATCCGTTCTCGCCCACAACCGGCCCCAAGGAGAAGTACCTTTCCCTTTGGGGGTCAAATGATGAGGATATCGCACCAAACGTTAAAAGTTATGGAACTTGGGTGTCGATCTTTTGTGCGAAAGCGTATTTAACGCTATAACTCTAAAAGAAGACAAAGTCATGTGCGAGACCATCTCACAGCGAGACTAAGGTTTTTTTCCTTTTTGAAAGATTACATACAAGAAACCAAACCAAATATTAACATTCTAATATAGGGTTTAACTAGGAGACACCACCATTGAATCTATTGAAGCTCAATAGAGTCTGAAACTCCATCCATTTGAATTGCTAGCGAAGCCCTCCCGAGAACACCCAAACGTTGCACCACCAACGAATTGCTGCCACCGAAACTGGAACCACCACGATCTCACCATCATCAACCACATGCAGGTTGGGAAATCACAGCGGGGACCACTGACACAGTCCCATAACGCTAGGTAATCCCCATCAAGAAATTTCTCTAATATTCACAATACTTAATGGGGGTGTATTTTGAACCATGGACCTCCCAGTTATAGAGAGTGTGGCTTACCACTAAACTAAGCTCAATTCACCAGCGAGACCAAGGTTTAATGTGTAATATTATGAAGTTCAATTAGAGATGGGGTTCCAAATTGGGGGTGTTTGGTATAAATAATTGGGGAATTAATGGTTTCAGGTCAGAAGAGTCTCGGATCAGAGAAATCTGCGAATCAAATTTTTTCCTCATTTTCATGCAATGCGCGAGTTTTTACTGTCAGATTTGATGTTTCATTTTTAGTAATTGATGTTTCAACCAAAACTTATCTTTTTTCCCCCATTAAATCATGTGTTTTAAACTTAAATTTTGATCTTTTATTGTCAAATATTGTGCTTACATTACATTTAATACATTTTGATATAGTTAATAATATTTCGTTCCCTAAATCTTAAAATTTTAATTTCTAACTTATATTATAGTTTTTATTGATGTGTTAAGTTTTCAACGTGTCATTTTAAAAATTGATACCGATAATTTTTTTATGAATATTAATTTTTTATTTAATGTAATCTTGATGTTTTTATAGTTTGAGTTGATATTTTAAATTTTAATATTGATGTTTTAGTATTCCCATGTCAGTGTTACAATGTGGTGCATACTTTAATGTTTTAAAATTCATGTGTATTTTTATTTAATGTTTAACTACTAAAATTTGATGTGTTTAAAAATATATATATTATGTTTAACTGACTTTTATGTGTATTTTAATACATGTATAGGATGGTAAATTATTTTTGTTGGGGTCTTAATTAATTCTATTTGACATTTAACTACTTTAATTTGATGTGTAGTTTTAATATTTATTTTGATATTTCACTATTTTAATTTCATGTTAATTTTAGTTTTTTAAATTTAATGTTTTAATTAATTTATTTGATTTTTTATAACTCAAAATTGATGAATTGGTATTTAAATTAAACCCATTTTATCTAGGCCAACAAATTTATCAGGCCCAGGTGACCAGTAGTTTTTTACCCAATTTCCGATTATCCAACTATCCGTCAGAAGCACCATGGTAAAGCAATTGCCAAAACATGCCATAAAATCCTACGGCCAACTATCTTGCTTAAGAACCGCAACAAATCTGGCAATGCAAAACGAAAATCCATCATATTCTACATCCGACAACCCATAGGTTGTGATTTTGACGAGTCCGATTGTTCAATTTTGACTAGTCCGAGGGTTCAATTTTGATGAACTGCGTCAAAACATAAACACGTTGAATTACGTCGAATTTGAACAACCACCGATTGGAAAATGAAAAATAATCAGAAAATGAATGCAAAATTGGAACGACAATACAAGCGAAAAAGGTGCATAACTAGAACGGAAGTGCGAATCAGAACGACGTCCAATTGGAATAAGTACAAAATGAGCAAGGTTGAAAATGACTATGAAATTGGAGCGAAGGAAGTGGGGGTGGAGGTTGGGAAGAGTGGTGAAGGAGAAGCAATCGCCGACGAACACCATTGCTAGGGTTTGGTTGGGGATGGTGGTGAAGGGAGCTAGGTTTCGCCGGAGAAGGAAGGATGACGGTGAATATTTCTTTTTATTTGTAGTTTGGTCCTTTATTTCTGGGGAATATTATAAATTCAACCCCAAATTTAAAATAACTATACTTACGCCCTAAATTTTAAAACCTCTTATTTTATATTTTCATTATCTACCTTTTCAGCCCTAGTCTTACCGTAAGACTGTCTCGAAGGAGATTGACTCGTATAGGACGTGTGTGTTCCAGGTGTGAAGTGGGAGATATGATGTCATAATTGGGTTTTGAATAAGGCAACCCCATAATTTTTTTATTTTCCTATATTGAAAGAGTAAGAATGAAAGGTCTTAAACTTTTTATCATCCTGGCAGCAAGATATTTTTCCGCAGGACCTCCCCTACAACATCGTAATGCCAGTAAAATTTAACCACCAAGTTCGGGATGAGTTGGTTTGGTTCCTCTCATATTTAACTTGAAAATAAAAACTAAATTTTTACAAAAAAATTCTTCTAAGAATAATTATATGAATTATATAGTGAAATAATCAATTTAGTTAATTTCTATTAAATTATAAATTTAAAAAGTTAATTTGTAATTTATCAAAAAATAATATGTTCCAAGTATACTAACTAAGTTAAATATTAAGAGACTTTCAATTTGTTTAGAATAGTACTTGTGTTCGAAAATAAAATGTACATTTAATTATAAAAACCTAAAAATTCCACGCAATAATAGTGACAAATGTGAGTACATGAAAGTCCGTATCTCGAAAGATAGTCTTTCTATAAGTTATGGAAAAATCAAGTGTTAAACTGTAAATTACAAGAAATCAAGATAAAATTTTGGGTTGCATTAATCGGATCATAAACTTATAACACTGTAAATTAAGTGTTAAACCAAGTGTTAAACTGTAAATTACAAGAAATCAAGATAAAATTTTGGGTTGCATTAATCGGATCATAAACTTATAACATTGCACGTTGCATATATATTTTTTATATTGCAACTAAAACCTTTTATTTTTCTAGAATTTTAATTCAATTTTATCTTTTCATATGCCTATGGAAAGCCAGTTTTTACTAAAATTTTGCCAAAACCTCTAGTATTGGTTTAATAAATACATTTTTGTATAAAAATGTATAAAATATAAGAAATATAAAAGCCCTGGTTCGTTCCCTAATATATGTCCAAATGAATTTTAATGGAAAATTAGAAATCTTCTATCATATATATATATATATATATACATGATTATTGAAAATAGAAATAAAAGATTAAAACAATAAGATACTCTAATAAATACAATTTATGTTTTAATTTTGGTTCTCATTTTATTTTGCATAGGTTGAAAACCCGAAAGGGTAACCTATACAAAAATGAGAGGTCAAATGGTGTGGAAAAAGGTGAGGGTGAGCATTGAAAAATATGTGTGAAGTTAGGATGAAAAACCTGAGAGGGTCCTAGGCAAAATGAGAGAAAATGAGAGAAATTGAAAAACTTTCATGCTTCTCTTGGGTTTTCTATTTGGTAGCTTTTTTGGGTAGAGTAAGTTAGCTTTATATCATATGTATACCTCACTGTTTTTATGGTTTGTTGGTTGTTACGATTACCTTCGGATTTGGGACTTGAGAGTGAGAGATTTTTATATCTTGGGGGGGGGGGGTTAGAGTAGTTTAGGAATAAAATGTTGGGTGTTTTGGGAAAACCTTTGCATGCTATTTCACGCTTAAGTCTTTGGTTGTTCTTCTTTACGCGAGGACGAGTAAAAGTTTAAGTGTGGATGGGAGGCCGTCGTCGTGTCTCTCAAAGATAGTATTTATATGCCCTAATTGCGGTTATACTACTAGAAAGTAGATAGTAGCAAATTGGGGTCGTCCACGAGGAAAAATGGGTTTTATCGAGTGTAAGCGTAATTAAAAAGTACACAAAGATGTCACTCTAAGTGTGTGGTAACAAACTTGGGGGTTTTGATTTTAGAAAAAACCAAGACTACTTTAAAGAGCTAAATTAATCAACAATTAGAGAAAATAATATAACTACGAACACACTAGTACGAAAGATGTAATTAAGATGATAACAAGTCTTGTGCACAATTGGTTTACATTTCTAGTTATCCTTTGATCATCGAATAATTATCCTATTTTTATGCATTAATCACATATTGTGGAGAACTTATCAACACCTTTCGGGTGAAGATATTTCTC
>JAULKK010313794.1:0-11777 GCA_032355705.1 Rubia peregrina
ATGCAATTTCCATAATCATTGTAATTTTGGAATAAACAATGCCAAATTAAGGCATGCACGATAGATATTTTCCCGATAAGACATAAATCAGGCATGCCACCAATATACTCACTAATGTAGATTTTTCGTTCACATAAATATTCACGTAGATATATATGTTTAATTAAAGCAGCACATATATATTCGAACAAAATATGGTATGCAATTTTTCGTTCGAACATTGAGAATTCGGTACTGTTAATTTTTGAACAAAATAAAAGCATGCGGTGACGGTATAAATCAATATAACCCAAGTTTCAAATTCTTGACACAAAATACGGCACGCATAAATTTCGAACAACTATTTAATTGACAAGCATATTTTTATTTTATCATGTATAAGTCTCGAACAACTATTTAATCGAGTATTATAACATGCATGTGAATAATAATTAAGCACGATGTGATCTTCCACAATATGCACATAATTCACATAATTCACATTTCCAAGACATATAATTCACCTGATATTCATGGCATGCACAACCAGTGACTATCTAAATAAAAATTGATCACGACATGCAATTCTTTAACATTGACCACGACACTAAAATTCTATATGCAATAATATACGCGTACCTCTGCATCCTTGAGTTTTAAGGAGACATGAAACTAAGTCTGGTTGATGAGACATGACTGCTTGACCAGAGCGTGATTAACAGCCTTGGATGTAAAGTCAGATATATATCTCATGGATTAATTATATTGGCAATTTGTGAACTAGTGTTTTGATAGAAAACTGCCACGTTGGAACACACTACATATTGTCTGAAATACAGGATAATTGCGGAAGAATATTGGGACTGGTTTTAAGTATGGAAGTTGGAGTTCACGCAATATTTGGTTTCGAATTAGAAGCATAATGGAGTTATGGTAAATCCCTACTTTTATGGAATTGGAATTGAAGGAATATTATGGGATATATGAGATAAGGAAAATCTCTTTATTTATGGGATTTGGATATGCTTCAGAAGCAGATAAGGAATATGAATATTATGGAGATAATTATAGAGCATTCTGATATGCGTATGGACTATAAATAGAGGACATTATACTGCTGCAAGAGGGCGTTGATTTAATTGATAAAAAAATATGCACTTCAGATTTTACTTTCTGCCGAGAAGATTTGCAAAGAGCCAAACTGACTATGTTCCAACATACACGACCTGTGTGCTAAAGTTCAGAACGTATGCCTTAATTCCTCGGGAGGAGGAGATCCAACATCGACGAGTTTCGAGGTCAAAAGGAATCTGATCAAGGTGGATCGGTAGCAAGGGAAGCTTGCAAAATTCACATGTAGAATTAGAAAAGATAAATATAGTTGTATGATGTACTTTGTACTATATCTTTTTTATTAGTGGATTTATTCTGAACTGGGCCAGGTCCCGCAGATGTAGGTGGATTTCACCGAACTGCGTAACCAAGTTGTGTGTCTCGTGAATTATTTATTTTTTATATTTGATTAAGTTAGACTATGTTGAAATATATGATTACTAGTTAAGCTAAAATGGTAAAACTAGATTTTTCAATTGAGTTTTCAGAAAGAATTAGGGAAAGAAATGATTTGCGAGCTCTAACTTCTACAGTTTACACCAAAATGATACCGTTCTTCATCTTCATAGGTTGGTTCCAACTTTTGAATTGATGAGCAATCACTCTTGAGCTGACCTTTGCAAGTAGTTAAAATGACCCACCTGTTATTAGTTATAACAACCATCGATTAGCTTTATAAATCTCCTAACCCGAGTCTCCCCTTTCGCAGCAATGAGTTTTCCGAGAGAAGAAAAATTGGTGCTGATGCTTCCCAAGTTCAAACCTCAATTTTAAACCTCCTCATTGCTTGGTGAATGCTATCTTCTCAAGGCTTCCCACATTGACTCCAATGGTTTTCTCTATTTTTGAATTTATACAGTAATTTATTTACAATTGCTAAATTATATTAACTCCAATGATTTACTCGATATCTCCCTCTAAATATAGTATTTCTTCATATTTTTATTAAAAATCATAATTTTTTTAAATCTGTAATCTTTTATTATATTGCAAACCTATTTGTAATCTTTCATTACATTGCAAACCTATCTCAATTATACGTTTACATCAAATAATAAATAAAAAATTCTATAAAAAATAAAGACAATTAATTATAAGAAAAATATTTTTCATTAATGCTGCAAATTACATAGAATAATCAGTGATACAACACTTCAAGAAATAAAATTTTATTAAATTTATTAATGGAAGTGTATAATTACAATCATTTTGTGTTCGTAAAAAAAGATAAATTCACCTTTGACTCTATTCACATAAGAACATACAAATCTAACTTTCATATTATGTCATGTAGTGCGGAGATGGTCGGGAATTCCTACTATCAGTCACATAGAGCTTCATATTTTTTTTCAACCATCTCACTTCCTCTGTAATTAGACGTGTGTTTCGATATTTTGTAATTCACCCTCGTAATCTCACTCCCTGTGCTAATGAGCCCTTGTTTAAAGGTCTTAAGCCTTGCGTAGGTTGTAACCGTTAGATACGAGAATAAGCCTATTACATCACCGAGCTCTTTACTATGGACACCGACTCTAGATCTAGAGAGGAAAAGGAATCTGTGTCTTGTGATGACTCTAGGGTCACTACAACCCTAGTCGCTAAAAACTATGAAAACTCAATTATTGGGGTAAGCCAGGGTTTCTCTCGTCAGGAATTTCTATACATCAACCCCCTATCCATTGCTCCTAACATGTAATTCCTCATAAGATAGATTTACTGCACACATCTCCCCAATACTTTCAAGACTATAATGACACCTCTAATCAAACACTCCTAAATTAGCATTCAAGCCTAAAAAGATATTATGCAATGAATGAAATCACGTGTGATTCATAAAACATATCATGGAATTAATTAAAGAAGAATATAATCCATAAATCATACACAATATTCATAACATAGAAAACTAGGGAAATATAATAATTTCACAAATCCAAGTCAAATCCTAAATACAAATACTACCCCCAGAAATAAAACTACTCTAAACTAGAAAAATCTCATGGATTCAATATACATCAATGATAGAAATGAAGAAATAGAGAAATGAAAGTTATCAAAGTGGGATTTCACCTCCAACTCATCAAATGAAGATTCTAAGCACAAATCTATGATGGGTTATGAAATTCCATCATAGATATCAAAGAATCCATGAGAAAAATGAAGAACTAAGCTAATCTAATGAAAATATAAGGTTTTTGGTGGCCCATGTCAAGCTCAAGGGGGATTGGAGGAAGGAGGAGGCTTTATATAGGTGGAAGAGAGAGAAAAAACTGGGAAAAGGAAAAAGGGAAGGACTTGATCGGTTCTTCAGTTCAGGGCATGGGTCGTACCAACTATCCCCGCGTTTCTTTGCCCATAACACGTCCTGTGCATAATTTCACAGGCTGTGTAATCTATCCCAAGGAGCCGATTGGTTCTATAGTCTTGGGGGATGACACGTTCATATGTGATTGGCTCTGCACCAGCTTTGTCTTCAACTTGTTTGAGCTGCTATGGGTGAACCGTTGGTCCGATTTGGGAGCTCTTGCAGTTGATTTTATGGCGCACAAGAAGAAAAATCCAATGGTGCCACTTAAAGAGGCTGATTCTTCTTAGATTGTTTCCAAGACTCCGTTCCAACTTCCGGATTCATCCGCTTCTTCATCTTCATTCTTCAACACGTTCTACCAATTTTGCAATTAGCCTTTCTTTTTATACCGTCTTTGCAAATGACCTTCCTTATTATGATCAATTTACAAAGAAGCTCATAGAATAAAGTCTAGATGCTTGTAAGGACAAAAATCCATTAGGCTGGTCCTCTCCCTCGCGTGCCTCGATTTCTCTGCCATTATCATCGACAAGGGTGTCGGCCTCCGGAATCTCGAGGTCCACAACCGCATGAATTTCTCCGTTATGGAGGTCCATAACAATGACCATTTCATTTTAGTTGGAATATTAAATTACGAAGGTAATGCAAACATTTAATTTTGTATGGCAATTATTATCAAGAATTCGGAATAGTGCGTGATGTGTTTTTTGAAGACAGTTTCTGGGGTGTTTTTGAATTTTGTGAACTTTTTATTATGAGGTGGGATTTGTGTTTCATGGAACAAGATAATTGCTTTATATGATAGGGTAGGTGAAAAAATGGGGTTGGTTTTTGTATGAAGAATAGTAGAGCATTTCTTGTAGCAGAATTTGGAGGTTCAAATGGGGTTCTTGGCTCTTGATTACAAAGTTCATTTCTTGCAAATTGAATGACTGATTTGCTTAAGTCTAGTATTTCTCAGAGAGACATTAACCATATATTTGTCTCCCATTTTCCCTATGAAGATTTGCAGTGTTGGTAATTTTTATTACTGTTTAAGTGTTTGATGTAATGTTTGTTTCACTTTAGGTTGTTAGGGAAGGCCATAAAAGCACTGAAGAAATGGAAATTTTTGTTGAAGTATGGGCGGTGAGGGAAGCCAAAGTTCTACCCATTTCCACTGTCTAGTATAAGTTAATGCTCTTTCCTTTACTAGGTAGAGAATTCTTAAGAATCAAGGTTTTGAAATGGTTACAAGTTTCATGTTGCGGCTTAGCTGTTAACTCTTGATGTTCTAGAAATGGTATGATTGATGAGATTTTTGATGAATGAACAATCTTTAAGGCATTGTATCAATTTAGATGCATGTTAGTATAGTTGTATCTTTCTATCAATTACTCAAGTTATTGCTACTAAATTACAGGATGAGTCTGTACTAACATGGTACTATGGAAAACAAGAGAAACAGCTTGACCTGCATCATGTTTCAAAGATTATTCCTGGACAGTGTACAACGAATATAATGATTCTTCTTTTTTTTCTTCTTTTGATCTTCTTGTACAGTGAGTTTACTGATTCATCTTCTTTTCTTGGACAGAGTACAATGAGTATGCATATTTTCTTCTTCTTTTGATCTTCTTGTATAGTGAGTATAATGATTCTTCTTCTTTTTCTTCTTCTTTTCCTGGACAGTGTACAGCGTACAACACACATTTCCTAGATAATTTGTTGATTGAGTGTCAAACCTTGCTTATGCTTCTGTAATGTTTCAATGTCACCATGAAATTTTTAAAATGATATGTAGTTGATATAATGATTGATAGTCACATATTTAGTTTGTACCTGATGAGAAGAAGCATTATTGCAGATGGAAAGGCAGAAAAAAAAATGCAAATTGATGAGCCCGAGGTTATCGTAAGGGTGAAGCAAGATGAGGCTGAGATGTTTGAACTTAAGACAAATGAGACCCGAATAGAAGCAAAGCATATTATTTTCATTTGTTAGTATTTTATTTTTGTGCCAGTAAACTATAGTGTTAGATTGTATAAGGATTTAACTTTTCGTGTGCATTATGAAATAAGTGCAGGCTAGAAACATTCATGTTATTGTTTCAACTAGCAAAAATCCATGAGTTTCCCTTAATTTTGATAAATCCGCAGTAGCAGAAAGTATACTAAGTAACGTTGACATAATCTATTTTAATTTTGCACTAAACAAACTATAGAACCTGCACAAGCCTTTACCATCCACCAAATATTACTAACAAATGGCTAAAGATATATTTATTGTATCCTTCATCAATTTGTACCATGTAGTTTTCTATAATGAAAAAATTATGCTCACCCGAGGGAGTACTGATCAAATTATATAATCATCATTTGTAATCAACCAAAGAAACACAATGACAGAGTTCATTAATATGAGTAGACAAATATTTATATGAGCAAAATAAAAAAGGTAAAATCTTTTCCGTTGTACTCTTTGTTCATAAATTTTCTTATCATGCCCAATTTGCAGGAAAACAACTTTGCTATTAATAGCAGAAAATTTTAAACAAAAAACCTCATTTCAGAGGGGAAACAAGAATTAACATCAAATAGCAGAAGGCTCAAAGAATTGCACTAAAAATGCTTCTGAGTCATCATTCACCACTTAAAAACCATTGCACAAAACTGAACAACTCTCTTATTCAATCTTCGGGGAAAGGTCTACATATCCGAGGTGCCTGAAAATGAAGATTATCTTAAAGTAAATATAACAGGGAAAATGGGTAAAATATATTTTTGGGAAAAGTACGTTCGTCTGAGATACAAAAATAATTACCTTGACCATTAATTTTTTTTCTTTGGACAATCATGTTTGTCGTGAGTTTGAGCAGTTCTGCATATAGCACATTTCCCCCCCTCTATTCTCTTGTTCCACTTCAATTGGGCATTTGTACCTGACATTTGTTTTGACTTTATCATTCTCCTTCATCTCCTTATATCTTCCTTTCGTCTGAGATACCCTAAGATTTAGAAGAATCTCAGGTTCTTTAAAAATATCTTCTAATGAAGACACAAGTGGATATTCTTCACTCTTTTCCTTAGCTAGTGAAATTTGAGAAATCTTCTCCCAATTCCCTTATACCATCTAAAAAAACTTATAGCCTTCTTTGGTTTGGTAGGCTACACACGGCCATTGAGTAGTTTCTTGACAAAGATGGCTAAACCTCATGATGTTTGTTTGTTTATCATAACTTTTCTTTAATTTGTCTTCCACCCTAAACCGGTTTTACCCCTTCAACCATCTTGTGTTAATGAAGTAATCAGGAATTTCATCAATGTCAGGCTTAGAGAAAAGTTTCATAAGATGTACACATTGAAGTCCCGCAAACTCAAAATAATGACATTCAAAACCTCCCTCAAATCTGTTAGAATTCAACTTCACCACCCAATGATTGGTTCCGGTTCCAAGCTTGAATTTCACAATATATTTTTTAAGTTCAGAAACAACAACATCAATCATATATAATTCATCACACCACATAGAATTGAACTTGTTGAATAAGTTTCTTGTGTATATGTCACAAGCATGCTTCAACAATTTTTTTTATTGGTAAACAGGCGAAACTTTTGTTTGGATTCGTGATCCTACGCTTTGTCCCTGTTCTCTATCCTCGTAAGAGCCTGATCAAACTTCTCGAAAAATCCTTTCAAACTAGTGGTACTATTGACACAATCTTTTAAAAAATAATTAACTCATTCACTCCTTCCTGTAGTATGCATATCAGCAAATAATGTAGTTCGATTA
Source organism: Rubia peregrina (assembly GCA_032355705.1). Lineage (NCBI taxonomy): Eukaryota > Viridiplantae > Streptophyta > Magnoliopsida > Gentianales > Rubiaceae > Rubia > Rubia peregrina. Next base: position 7,172 of record JAULKK010313794.1, read on the forward strand.
TACTCAGTAACCCACGATTCTCGATCTTCATAAAGACCCATAATCCAAATTTTTTTCTCTAATTCATATTTGACCATTAGTTCCTTCCACTGTCTCCAAATATGAAATTATGTACGTATACTTGAGACATTGTTTCATCTCCTTTTCGAAAGCTGAATTTTTAAAATATAGATGTCCCAATTTCTCTCCAAACTTCATTTTAATCTGGCAATAGCATAGCATGTGACATGTATTCGGAAATACTTTGGGAATTATTTCTCTTATTACTGGACCTGAGTTGGTATTCAGATATGTTGGAGAAATCCCTCCCAGTATTTCTTTCCAAGTCTCAAACAACCACACAAAACTTCAGTCGGTCTCATCTTGCAATAATGTTCATCCACTCTGTATAGTATGGAAATGGCGATTCACACCTGTGAAAGAATCAAAAGGCAAACTATATTTGTTAGTTTTGTAGGTGGTATCAAATGTCACAATATCTCCAAATTACCTATGTGATAACATGGACCTTGCATCAACCCAAAATAAATCAACCACTCTTTCTTCTCCATTACATTGAATGGCATGGTAGAACCGAGGGTTCTCAGAATGTCTTCTATGAAAGTACATATACATCCATTGAGCATCTCAGCATCTAATTTATGACGAACATCACAAATATGATTCCAAAAAGCCCGGTCATTGAATCCCACTACATCTCATCCAAGGATAAAGTTTACATTTTTATAGGTAGATTCTCTCGACTAAACAACTCAACCATAGCTTTTTCTCCTTCAGGGATTTTAGTTTGACTCATTTTCAAAAGCATTTTATTTATAGTTGGCACAAGAGAATGATCGTGATCATCCTCAAATTGTCGAACCAACCATTGTTTTGTCTTCAGACAAAGAAGAATTCCCATTTTAGCCATGCACCCTCCTCTCATCGTTGAAGTGTTTAAGCTTTGCTTTTCTACTGCCACGCTCTCATCTTTATCACATCAGTTCCGAGTTCTTTTACAAGAGACCCGAACTACTGAAAATCCTTTACTTTCTCCATATTTTTCATAATAGTAGTAGTTATAATCGATTCAAAAAATTTCCCCACAAAAGGTTTTTCTTCACTATCTCCAATAACTTTGGTCAGCGTTCTACATTTCGTATCAATAGTGGGAGTTATTATAATACCGTTCATCCCATTGCTCTCATCCAACGCTTCCAATTCTATTATGTCAATAATTTCTAAATAAGAATTCTCAATTGATAGTTCAATAAAATTAAATCAAATGAAATTTTATATATGAATTTATGAAAATGTAACGTACCTCTTTCAAAGGACATGAACGATTCCAAAATTACTTCAAGTTATATGTCTTCCATTATATTTGTAATTATCTGCATCATCACGAAGATAAAAATTAGTACCCATTGTATAGAATAAGTGCATTCAAATTAAATTCAACAAGAAAACAAACAGTTTCATGAAATTGGGAGTAAAGTTGTGTATGCATCTGGCAAGAAAGTCGTTTGTATGTCGCTGCAGGGAATATGTAAAGTTTTTTGACAAATAGTTTCAATAAAATCCTTTCACTAACATGCAGCAAGGAATATATATGTTGCTGCATAGAAAGCAAGAAATTGGTTTGTTATTCAGTTCATTTTGTTTGTTTTCGGAATCAATGTGATGAAATCGATAGTATAAAAGAACTCGGAATATGTAGCAACATACACTAACATCCATAATCGATGTGATAAAAGAACTTGGAATATGCGGCAACATACACTAACATCTATAACCGCATGAATTATTCCGTCAGGAAGTTCGGCAAGTTTAGCACACATCTAATATCTTCTAGGAACAAAAATAGAGTATAATTTTCGTGCGGTGTTTTAGGCTTCCACGATTTCCATAGAACATAATAGAAAATTGTGTACGTTCACTTCTGGAAAATTGGTACATTAGCACTGGAATGTCAGTGCTCTCAGTGCTATGAAATAAAAATACCGGTGTCTATAATCAAATCCTGCACCAGTATTCTGATTGCCGGTGCCTGTGAATAAATTCAATACCGTACACTAAATACTTGTGCTAGATAACAGTGCCTTGTAAGAAAAAAATCCGAATCTAATATTTTCCAACACCAGTTTTGGATGAATGACGTATACCGGTGCTAATACCGGTGACTATAACCGGGATAGTAATTTTCCAGGTAAAATTTTGGTGGAAAAATAGCTAGCACCGTTATGTTGCCGAATGGCACCGGTAATATTATCGGTGCTCAATACATAGAAATTTTTCAAAAAATGGGTTTATGCTATGGGTTACTCAAAAATTTATACTAGCGCTTTCCAAAATTTCACCACAAATTTTACTTATTAAGAGTTCTATATTTAGCCAAGAATAAAAAATATCGTGTATTTTGGAGCAATTGATATTGTGGTAAAACAATTTTGGGCCACATTATAATTTTCCAAGATTGTGTAGAAGTAATTAATGTTGACTTTTGGGACCCTTCCATCCACCCATACTGGCCCAAATCACAAAGTCGGAATCTTATATTATTGAATTGCATTTTGGTGTTACCAATTTTGTGATTCGACAACTCCAACGTTCTCGGAGAGACCTAAGTGCAAAAAGTAAAAAACTTTACTCGTAAATCCAAATTGATATCCGCTCAAACTTGATACTACCTTATGCACCCCCATCATATTTTTCAAGACTGTAAGATAATATTTATCAAAAATCGAGCTTAAGAACATATCCACAATACTTTCCGATTTCACTTTGTAACTTCCAAGTAATAAACTATAAGTTACTTTAGAACATGTAGTAACACTTTCAATAAATCATTTATTTATATTTCTATATTTAGGCAAAGATAACAATAATTATGTATTTGGAGCAATGTGTAACAATGCAGTAACACAATTATGAGCCACAGTGTAATTTTCCAAGAATTCATAGAAGTAATCAATGTTGACTTTCGAGACCTTTCATGATATGAATCTCCTTGCGAATAATTTGGATTGTGGAATTTGATTGAATCTTTGACAGAATTAAGGGATTCGCAAACCCCCGCACAAATTGATCACCAACTAGCCCACGGGATTGAATTTAAATATGAGTATTTGTTCACTAACTAGCCCGCATGATTATTTCACTAATAAATGATATTGATACTTAATTAACCCGCATGATTAAGCAACAATGAAAATGCTCGCAAGAAATTGAGTATAAACTAAAAAATATGAATATATTGTGCTTAAAATTGTGTGTAAATCTCGGCCAAGGCCTCCCCTATTTATAGGGTGAAACTCGGCCAAACTTTAATCTCAAACTGAAAGGGATTTTGTAACTTCTGTCAGAAACTGAAAAAACTTATGACAACTATATGAAGCTAAAATTATATCTAATTAGAATACCTAAAATAAAAGACTATATAGCAGAATTCATCAAGATGAATCTTTAATGAATATTGCCTTATCTAATCTTACCAAATCTAATTATAGTCAGATCAAAACTGAGTTTAGAAACGTGGGCTAGTCAGATAAAACCCTAATTGGACTGATTTTCAAAATTAAACCCTCTAAATTCCATATGGCTGAGTTTAAAATCTAAAATTCAAAATGAAATAATTTAAAATAGTTAATAGCGATCACGCGAACTCATAAAATACCAGGTGGGAAAAAAGAGTATAATGTTCTTCACTATGTCTTCAATTCCTCGACACACTTGAACAATTATTCCAAGACATTGCCGATGTTGTTTTACTCTTCAATTTTTCATCATGAAGGTGATCAATCATTTTATTTAAAGCCACATCTCTAAACTTCATTTTTTCCCTAGTCATACGACCAACCATGTCACTTAATGAATCCCGAGCATATCCTTTAAATGTCTGATCAAGCTTTGGCATGTCGTCATCTATTTTGGTTTTAGTCTTGACATTTTCATCATTCCCTCCATGGTTTAAAGGGTTTTCCCTCGAAACTGAATCATCATCAAAGGTAAATGGAGATTAATCAGCAACGTTGAACGTAGTACTAACAATATATTTTCAAGGCAAAGCAATCTTGTAAGCAATGCCATTCACACTTTCCATCACTTCAAAAGTACCATCAATACACAGACTTAATTTAGATTTCTGAGCACTTGGAAACCTTTCTTTGTGCAAATGCAGCTAGACCGAGTCTTCTTTTTTGAACCTCATCAATTTTCGGCCCTAGTTTGCCTCTTTGCATTTGTCCATTCAATCCTTAAGTGCACTTTCTCGTGTAACTGCTTCACAAAATTAGCTTTCTTTTCTACATCAAGGCTCCTAACATGTTTAAAAATCAAATGAATTATATGAAGAGGTGTAATTGGTAGGAAACCATAAACAATTTCAAATAGAGATAAAGAAGTAGTAGAACGAATAGTTTGATTATAAGCAAACTCTACCATTGAAATGCACGCTTCCCAATTCTTCAAATTATTTCATACGAATGAATGAAGGAGAGTTCCAAGAGTGTGATTGGTGACCTCTATTTGTCCCTCATTTTGAGGATGACTTGATGGAGATCAGGGTACGACTACCACCATAAATGAAGACATTCCACGTCTTGATCAAACATTCAAGGGTTATGTT
>JAULKK010313805.1:0-11776 GCA_032355705.1 Rubia peregrina
AATATTTGTTGACAAGCGTCAAACACTAAGAACGTAATCTAGAATCCATTAGGAAAGAAAATAAAATCCTCGGAATATTATTGAATCAAAAGATTTAATTCATCTTAAAATTTTATGTGCTATTTATACTCACAAATAGCTAACTTAAAAAGGAAAACAAATATTCTTCTAAATCTAAATCTAATTATTCTAAGAATAACAAAAGAAATATATTCTTGCAAAGAAAGAAACTCCATTTGAAATGGAAAAGGAAATATTGGTTCTTCTAATAAAATATAATTTGGTAATAAAATATTCTCCTAATGAGAATAGAAAAAAATAGTATGATCAGGAATAGAATTTCAGAAACACCTAAAAATAATCAGAAAATATCCAGAGGTTGTTTTTATGTCTGAAATGATCTTGGATTGCCATAAAATCCCAGAGCCCACAGTATAGCAGTGAGTTGTATTTGTTGGCCGATTTCCTCTCTTGAAATGGTACCAAAATATCTGTTCTGATACTATAAAAGCCAAATATGCGATGAAATTGCTAAAATTGTGCAATGATCAATTTCTTCTTAGATTTCTTCTCCTACAATTGCCTTCTCCACTTCCAAAGAATTCGAACCCGCTTTATCTTCTAGATAAATGTTCACATGTGCTGTCAAAGTAGTTGGAGCGTTGGAAAAATCCACGGTCACCCCATTTAAATATGCATTGTCTATTAGTTGATCTCTCATCGTGAATAGAGTGAAAAAGAATAGGAGAAAGATTGCCCATATGCCACCTGATGCAATGATAAAATGTGAGGATCCGCAAGCTCAATCCCGAATAACAATGAGTTGACAAACGTTAAACCCTAAGAACAAATTCTAGAATCCACCTGGAAAGAAGATAAAATATTCGAAATGTAATTGAATCAACTGGTCTAATCTGTAGTGAAAATATCTATCCTGTTTATACCAATAGATAGATAACTAGAAATCTAATAGAAGTAATTTTCTAATCTAAATACAATTATTCTAAGAAAAACTAAAGAAACATAATTTTGCAAAGACAGAAGCTCTACCTAAAATAGAAAAGGAAATAACACTTATTCTAATAAGATTTATTATAAAATAGAAATAGGAAATAAAATATTTTCTTAATGAGGGTAGAAAAAAATCATATGATAAAGAATATAACTTTTTAACACACCTGAATATTCAAATGGAAAATATTCTAAGACTATTTTGACGCCTGAACGATCTCGGATTGCTAAACAATTCCATATATAATATGAAAGCCATGAGTTCCGTTCTCTTGCCCGTTTCCCATTTCAAAAAGGTATTAAAATAGCCGTTCGAACATAAAATGCCAAATTTGCGTTGAAATTGCAAAAACCTTTGCGACAATTAATTTCTTCCTCGATTTCTTCTCCCACACTAGTCTCCTCCACTTCCACGGATCTCAATCCCGAGTTTTCTTATGGATAAATGTTTTTCTGTGCCGCCAAAGCAGCCGGAGAGGCAAAAAAAAGAAGCCGCAGTCACCCCATCTAAATCTTCCTTCGTTGTAGGTTGGTCTCCACCGTGCATCAAGTGACAAAAAATATGAGAAAGCATGCTCTGATACAACCTCACGTAGTTGGAAAACGTAATGTTTCACAAACACAAATCTGAGTAACGGTATAAGTTGACAAGCGTCAGAACCTGAGAACAAATTCTGTAACCCACAAGGAAAGAAGATAAAGTCTCTGGAATATTATTGAATCAAAAGATTAAATTTGTCTTGAAAATTGTTGTCCTATTCATACTAACCAGAAATAGAAGTATTCTTCTAAATCTAAATATAATTTTCCTAAGAAGAACGAAAGAAATATATTTATACCAAGACGATAACTCTACCTAATTAAAATAGAAATGAAATAGAGTTCTTCTAAACAAATATTTTTTCTAAAATACAGGTAGGAAAAATATTCTCCTAATATAAGGATAGAAAAAGTAATCTATCTAGAATGAAATTTCTAAGAACATGAAAAATATAAAAGGAAAATATTAAAAGGCTTTTTGACTGGAACAATGTTGGATAACCCAAATTACCCATATATAACATATAAGCAGTGGGTTCCAATTTTTGGCCCGTTTCCCTATCGAAAAAGTTATGACAATAGACCTTCAGAAATCGAACACCAAATCTGCGCTAAAATTGCTGAACCTTTTTGAAGATCAATTTCTTCCTTGACTTCTTCTCCTATATTAGTCTCCTCCACTTCCAAATAACCCCGCCCCAAGTTCTCTTTTGGATATAGGTTCATTTTTACTGTCTAAGAAGATAAAATAAGGAATATTATTAAATCTAAAGATTAAATTCATCTAAAAAATCTCTAACGTATTTATACTAATGGGTAGAAAATAGATAAAAGTATCTTCAAATCTAAATGTAATATATGTTTCATAACAAAAGAAATATATTCCCACAAAAATAAAAACTCTGCCCAAAATAGAAGAGGAAATAAGAGTTTTTCTAATAATAATAATTCTAAAATAGCAAATGGGAAATAAAATATTCTCCTAATGAGTATACAAATGATAATTTGATAAGGAATGGAAATTTTTAACACACATTATTATGAAAATGAAAAATAATCAAAGGCTGTTTTGAGGCCTAAAACCTAAGGGTGGGCTTCGGGTCGGTTTAATTAGTGTTTTATTTATTCGGTTTGGGTTATTCAGGTTTGCCCCTAAAATAACTCAAAACCAATCCTAATAACCCAAAAATCAAATTATCCGAACCAAATTCAAAATTCAATTTCGGTTTGAATTCGGTTTGAAACCGAATAAAACGAATTCATGGGAATTTTTTTTTTAAATTACTAAAAATATATATAAATTAATTTGAAGTTTTATAAAAATATGTAATTTAATTTATACATCATTAAATTCAATTGTTCAAAATAAAAATCAAACAACTACAATACAAATTGAACCATAAAATTTCTAGAATTTAAATTATATTTTAATTAATATATATATTAATTGCAATTCGGCATTCAGGGTTAGTTTTTGGATTGAGTTTCAATGTCTAAAACCTCTAAAACCAAACCAAAAACATATTTAATAATTGGTTTACTCAATTAGGTTATCCAAAAACCATAGATGAAATTTGGTTCTTGCTATTCGAATTTGAATTATTCGAATTTCGGTTCGGTTTTCAATTTTCAGTTTTTTTCCCACCCCTGCTAAAACCATCCCAAGTTGTCAAAAAGGCCATAACTTAAAGCAAAGAAGTGAGTTTCATTTGATGGTCCATTTCCCTTTTTAAAAATGTATCCTAATAGTAATCCAGACACCAAACGCCAATGTTGAGCTGAAATTGCTTAACCTTTTCGACGGTCAATATATTCCTCGATTTCTTCTCGTACATCAGTCTCCTCCACTACCAAGAACTCAACCTTGAGTTCTCTTTTGGATAAATTTTCATATGTGACGCCAAAGTAGCTGGAGTGGCGGAAAAATCCCCAGCCACCTCATCTAAACCTGCCTTAGTTGTTGGTTGATCTCCCATCGTGAATCAAGCAAAAAAGAACAGAAGAAATCCATTTCTGATACCACCTATGTAGTGGAAAAAATGTATCCATTGGCTGGAACAAATCCGAGTAACGATATAACTTGAAAAGTGTCAAACCCTAAAAATAAATTTTGTAATTCACTAAGAAAGAAGGTAATATCCCCGGAATATTATAGAATAAAATCTAGTGTTACTTTAGGGGAAAATGTGCAAATGTGCTACAATAGCCTCAAAAGAGATACCGGAGTCAAATATGCGCTTAAATTTGTTACCTTTGTGATGATCAATTTCTTCAAGATTTCTTCTCCTACGCTGTCTCCTCCACTTCCAAAGATCCCTACCCTGATATCTCTTTTAACTACATGTTCATCTAAGCTATCCAAGTAGTTGGAGATGTGAAAAAGCCGTTGCCAACACATCTAAATCTGCCTTGTTTTTTAGTTGATCTCCCACTGTTAATCAAGTGAAAAAGAAATGAAGAAAGCCAACTCTTATACCACTTTATGAATTTGGAAAACGTAAGGTCTCGCCATCACAAATCTGGGTAACGGTGTAAGTTGACTAGTGTCAAACCCTAAGATAAAATGTCTAGAATCCACCATGAAAAAAGATAAAATTTCGAAACATTATTGAATAAAAAGTTTAAATTCATCTTGAAAATTTCTATCCTATTTATACTAATAGACAACTAACTAGAAAAGGAGTAAAAGTATTCTTCCAATCTAAATCTAATTATTCTAAGAATAACAAAAGAATATATTCTTGCAAAGATAGAAACTCTACCTAATGTAGAAAATGTAATAAAAGTTATTCTCATAAGAATTATTCTAAGTTATAAATAGGAAACAAAATATTCTCCCAATGATGAAAAAACCCGATCAATATTGGAATTTCGGAACACATTTATAATAAAATGGAAAAATAATCAAGGATATTTTGAGGCCTCAAATAATCTTCGATTTCCAAAGAACCCATAGTTAACACACAAAAAAAGGAATGAGCTGCAATTCTTGGCATGTTTGCCTTTCCAAATAGTCATCACAATAGTTGTTCAAACAGTGAACCCTAAATCTACGCTGAAATTCCTAAACCACTGCGATGATTTCCCTCATATAGAAATGTTTATTTGCGCTATCAAAGCAGTCGGAGTAGCAAAAAAATCCATGCTCACCCCATCTAAATCTTCCTTGGTTGTTGGTTTTATCTCTCATCGTGAACCAGCGAAAAAGAAAATGAGAAACCCTACTCTTATACCACTTGACACTGTCAAAAAATGTAAGCATTGGCAAGCGCCAATCTGAGTATCAATAAGACTTGTCAAGCGTTAAATTAATAAAAGAAATTGAGGAATCTAGGAAGGAAGATAAAATATTGGGAATATTATTAAATCAAAAGATTAAATTCATCAGGAAAATCTTTGTCCTATCTATACTAATAGATATATAATAAGAAAAAGAATAAAAGTAGTCTTCCAATCTAAATCTAATTATTTCAAGAATAACATGAGAAATATATTCCTGCAAAGACAATAACTCTAACTAAAATATACATTGAAAAAAGAGTTATTCAAATAAGAATTATTTTTAAATAAAAATCGGAAACAAAACATTCTCCCAATTTGGATGGAAAAAGTAATATGTTCAAGAAGGGAATTTCTGAACAGAACTAAAATATAAAAACAAAAAATATTCAAATGCTATTTTGAGGTGTAAAACGTTCTTGGATTGACAAAAGAACCCCAGAGTTCACAGTACCTTTCCCTTTCTGAAAGGGTATCACAATAGTTGTTCCGACATGAAACGCCAAATCTACAACGAAATTACCGAACCTCTACGACTATCAATTTCTTCCTCAATTTCTTTTCCTACATAAGTCTCCTCCGCTTCTAAAGAGCTTGGCCCCGGGCTCTCCTAAGGATAAATATTGATATATGCTGCCAAAGCAGTCAGAGTGGCAGAAAAAGCCACTTCCACGCAATTTAAAATTTCCTTGTTAGTTGATCGATCTTCCATTGTGAATCAAGCGAAAAAGAATAGGTAAAATCTTGTTGTGATACCCCCTAATGCCCTTGGAAAAAGTAAGGATTCACAAGCATAAACCCGAGTAATGATATGAGTTGAGAAGCGTCAAACCCTCAGAACAAATTATAGAATCCATCAAGAAAGAAGATAAAATCTTTGGAATATTATTAAATCAAAAGATTAAATTCGTCTTAAAATTCTTTGTCATATTTCTACGGATAGACATCTAATAAGAAAAAAATAGAATCGAAGGGTCTTATAATATAAATATAATTATTGAGAACCAGTTTGATGGAAAAACCATTGGCACAATACTTAGAAAATAATGAGAATAATGTGTGTTTGTATTCTTGATTTGGGGTACATTATATAGAGGTGCACAAGACCTAAACAGAAAAAGAAAAGGAAGTCTAATCTAATTACAAGTAATATTGATTTTCCTTAATACCCTACCTCAAGTTGGAGCATGGAGATTAGAAATGCCCAACTTGCCAAGTAGTGAATGAAACTGATTCTGTCCGAGTGCTGATGAATCTGTTTCCACCGTTAGAAGTCTCCCTTCGTGATCCTTTGAATCGCGTCCGACCTGCAAGACAATGCCCCCGGAGTCCGGGGAGTAAACACTCTGATGCTTAAGTTAGTATAAGCCTTGTGTTGAGAGTGTGTTGAATGCCCTAAAGGCTTACCAGACCTGTGTATTTATAGGGGAGGAGAACCCGATCTCTAATGGGATTCGAACTCCTTTCCTTATTTGATATGTATAGTAACTCGAGTATAATTGGTATACACGAGATAGTTTCCTTGTAGGAATCAATAATATCCTTAATTAGGATTGGATCACGCGTCCCTTTATGGGCCTCAAGTTGGACTTTAGATAATACCCTAGGCTCGAAGCTCGCGGGCCTCGAAGGGTCGTGGCCCAGGTATCATCAAATGAGTAAATTTATAAAATTGTATATCAGTAAATGGTATGTGATTGTTGAAATTTGGTGTAATGAAACTTGATAACGATTTGAGTCGCGTTAACGTACGCTTTCCTTAAGAGTAATTCGACCCGGTTACTGCCTTGGGCCACACGAATTCTCCCCGAGTATAAAACAATCGAATACCCTCTTGATCTAGGCTTGAAACAAGAGAAAGGTTTTGAGTTTTTTTTGTTACTGAGTAAATCTGAGAAAATTATTTTTTTAAAAATATTCACCTGTCTGTGCATGCATACGACATGTTTATATAGGAGATGTCCCGAGAAGATGCTAACATGTGGGTTATAGGACACCACGTTTACGATGCATCATTTTGATACAATTCTAATACATCGAATCTTTCCACATGAATGATTACAATTTCCACATCCAATGTACCGTAGTAATCATAAATGAATTCTGAAACAACGCATCTTTTTACATAAATAATTACATTTTCCACCTCTAATGTACCGTAGTTATCAGAATTAGAATGAACTCTGAAATGTACATCTTTCCATACCATAATAATACATGTTAGTCATCAAAATTCTCATGAACACAATTCAATACTTATCCTAAAAACAGTAAGAACATAGTAAGTTTATGCAAGTGTGCACTCCGCACCACCAAACTTCTTGTAACATCCCGAGCTCACAACTATTCAAATCCAATCACACTTAAATCCCTCATATTGTGTTTGACTAATAGCTGTATAATATGTATAAATGTAATACAGCGGTAGAAAAATTGGACTCAAGCCCTGAGAGCTTGTCAAACTGCAAGGTCGTCCTTTTGATTGTAGGAATTCATATAACGTAAGTAAATACTAAATACTTAAGAGAAACAAATTTTTGATTTTCAGAAACTTTTAACTGAGATCTGTAAATCTTGACATGAAATTTCAAAACTAAAGGTGTATGCCTACATATTTTAGCCTAGTAATTTGAATTGTTTGTACCTGAGTAACTGCGAAAGTTAAACACAAGGAAAGCATAAATTAAGGGTTCACAAGCTGCATTTCTATTCACACTTGCCCAACCTTCCTTTACAGGCGACTTCCTTAATCTGTTCTCAGGCCATAAGAACACTTTAATAGACATCCTATTTTTGTTCCTCAACCGCGACTAGTTCCGTCTTAACTTTCAACACAACATCGTCCTAGGAGTTCTAGTACTAGATCAAGTGAGCAATATCAATTAGTTGTGAAATGCTCAATTCTTAACTGTTCACTTAGTAGTTTTAAGATCTTGATAACAGCAGCGGCATCCGCGTGACACCACGTTTTTACTCAGGCCGAGCCCAAACTACAAAATGTGAACTTTACAAATGGATGATGGTTGTATGGTACCCTCCACTAGAAATGGCAGCAACATCACCGTGACACCACGTTTTTACTCAAGTTAAACCCAGAAGAACAAAATGTGAAATTTACATCTGGTAAATATCATCCTCGTGGATTGTGTTTGAGTTCTCACTCATTATGTCCAGCTGAAATAAGCTTAAAGACATTGATGAGCCATCAATGCTAAACACATCCACTTCCAATTCCCAAAACAAGGTGAGCTTATCATTAATTTTCTAACTTCAGCCTAAGGCAAGTTCAAATTATACTATTGATGATTGCAGCATCTGTAGTAGTGGCGGATCTAGAAATTTATATACGGGGTGCACCAATTATATACTATATTGGTGGAGTGCGCTATTTTTTTGTATTTGGGGACAATTGATGGGTGCATTATTTTTTTAAAAATAAAATTTCAGGGATAAAAATTATTTTTAAAAAGGGGGTGCACATGCACCCTGGGTTATATAGTAGATCTGCCCCTGATCTGTAGGCATCAACTTCGAACCTTGTGCTCGGCTCTGTGTATAACAGCAGGAAGAGAGCATACAGGAATGGTTCTTGTCTTCATGTTTTCTTAGCAGTCGTTAGATGTGTATTTCATTACACATCCCATCATACTTAAAAAAAACCAATGAAAGAACTGGTTTAAAAGCATGTCAGCTTGGGTCGTAACATTCTATGCAAAGATTAATAAAAGGAACTGTAGAAAAGATTCATGCTAGGCTTACCTTTTCATTTTTTGCAGTCTATAAGGCTCTCTCTCTCTCTCTCCAGCTAGTTGACGAATGGATAGAGATGTTGAGCAGTTTGACATGAAGAAACGAAGCAGAGCTCTTTTCTGGGAAAACATGCGCAAGACATTTAAAGATAAGGACCTGAGGATTCAAGCCGAGAAGCTGATAAGGGAGAACGAGTCCTTTGCTGCTGCTCAGAGGCACCTTCAAGCCGAGAGTTCCAACTCTTCTGAGGGTTCCCGTTCTACTGAAATTTCCAGTTCTGCCCCGCAGGGTCAAGATCGGGCCGGGACAAGTTCTCCCCCAAATAAGAACTCCAAGAACCAAGGACAGAAGAACAAGTGAAGAATTTCCGGCCTTTACTTTGAAACAAATTGGCATTGTGTTGTGTTTGCAATCCAAGCTGCCCTCTTTATTTACGTTTCATGAACCCGTTTCCCTCTCTCAATAATGGCAGTACAATAAAATTTGGTAATAACTTTTTTATCTACTTATCAACATTCAGCTTCTTGCCTACGCTGTAAAATGCCTTGAAGGTCCTATATGCAAAGTCCACATCTTCCTTGGCACAAATCTCTCTGATGCTGCATGAATGAGGAAACAAAAATATTCTAAGAATTTCTAGGGAAGTACTTGAAGCCTCCAAAAAATTACTGATGCTAATATAAGTACTAAGTGTAAAATTTAGTGACAGTGTTGAACATTCATGAATAGAAGAACAACATAGCAATCATACTAACGCCATTGGATTAATTCACAATACATGAAATATCTTCAACTAGCACGCACAATTTTTAATTTTTTACTGTACCTAACATGAAGTTTCAAACCATGAACTAAATGACGGAGATGATTCTTTTTATGAATTCTAAATAAGTTCCATTTCCTTAACCAGATACTCCCTCTGTTTTGTTATTTATGACACACTTACTACAAAATGAATGTTTTCTTTTATTTGGCACTCTTTCCATTTTTGGAAAGATTCTTTCAATTTCATCCACTCATTCTACTTTTTATTTTCTACATTCAATTTCATCCATTCATTTTCTTCACATAAATTCAAGCACCTAAACTTATGATGTCATAAATAGAAAAACAGAAGGAGTATATTTTTTAAGGTAGAAAGTCAGGGGGGTTTGTCCATAAGCTTGTCCACAAGCTTATGGATAGCCTACCTCTCCTAAGACTTTCTCATACTTATTTATGTTCAACTTTAATTTATTTTTTCTCACACTTTTCCTTTAAAGCTATAAAAGTATTTATATACATCCCATTTGGCAACTAGCATTTTAATTATTTTTTATCAATTAGTATTTGGGTGCTCTCAGGAGGGCGATACTAACTATTCAAATGGATGGAGTTTCCGGCTCTACTTAGTTTTAATAGCTTCAATTGTGGTGTCCCCTAGTTAGACCATAGATTAGGATGTTTATATGTAATTTGGTATAATCTTTCAAAAAATTACCATTTAAATTAGAGAAAGTCTCTTTATAGAGTGACAAACGGTTAGCCGAACATGATATAAAAAATCTTATTTGTATAAATTTTAGGGTAAAATTATAATTGGTATACACCTCCCCAAACCAATCGAAATCTAAACCCAAAGGTAACACCCTTCACCAGCTAACTGAAGCAACAAACACAAAGAGTTGCTCGTAGAGTTCTCACAGAAAGATAATCAGTGACCAAGATTATCCCAAAAAGACCACAACCCACAATAAAAGGAACACGATGTGGATCATAATCACACGATTAGTCAGCTAACGTGTGCCATGATCACAAATATCCATAACTATAAATGGATACCAAGAGTAAGGAAACATTTAAGGGTATTATCCCAATAAAAACCATAAACAAAAACATAAACTAACTCGGCCGTCGGAGTTTAGTCTCAGGAACTTCCTGGGACCTTGTTTGCAGGTGGGTGGGATGATCAAACTAACTCACACCGATCCTGGAGATTATGGTGATCCAAAAGGAATTTCACACATTAATAATTTTTTATACATTATGATACATTTTAAAAGTTTTTAAAAGTTATTGAAAACTCGTTACAATAAATAACATCGAAAATCAAATCACCCCAGTTGTATCAATTATTAAATGTCTCCTCTCATGGTTAGTCGGTTTAAAATACAAAAATTTTTGCTTAAATTAAACGGTGATGGTATTCATATTACTGATGCTAGTATTGAATTTAATTTGCAATGCACTAGTTCAATACGCATGCCCCATCCCAAAATCGATTCCGGGGATATTTTAGTGAAGAAACATAGAAAAAATATCGTAATTGTAGATTGAATTAAAATGGTTTAAATGAAAGAAAATCAAAATCCTAGAGGAAAACAATTGAAAAAAGAATTCATAAAAAACACAATCAACCATCTATTTCTTCATATGTTCCAAGATATCCATAGAAGTCTTTATTTTTTTGAATATATCTCCACCTAAGTATCACACCATCTCTAGGCGAAAACTTGAATTTTATAGGTAAGGTATGCTCTTTGTCCCTACGGAAACACCTACAATTTTGACACGTAGAACACTAGGCAAGAGTATTGAACATGTAGGGGGGAAAAGGTTCGTTTGGTACGTCAGTCACTTACCTCAAGGATATTGTAAGACTTTGTATTGAGCACCAATTCTTCCATGAATAGCATGGCACAATACCCGTTATCCAACAAACAGTTCTGACTTTGGAGCAAAAATTCATGATGATATGGATGTTGTGGACATATGTTCCAACATAGATAATGTTGAAAATTCCAACATAGATAATACGGTATGTTCCAACATAGATAATATGGTATGTTCCAACAAACGTTCTGCCGATATTTCTAGCGATGATGAAGACCAATCTTTAAGTGATGAAGACATTTACACTTCCTATGAAAAAATGTATGACATTTGGTTGAAGGTGGCTGATGCAAATAAATCTCTAAAGATGGAGAAAAATCAATTAGCCGAGATAAAAAATAAATTGTTAGTACATGTTGAAAAACTCAAGAGTGAAATTGAAGATTTGAACATGAAAGTAAACTCTATGACTGAAATGGAAGAGTTGGTAGAAGCAACAATCAGGAAGTTGAACTCGAGTAAGGCAAAGTTAGATGATATTCTGACCATGGGAAAGAGCTTCGGAGATCGACAAGGGATCACCTATGGCAATGTATCATGCGAT
>JAULKK010313831.1:0-11774 GCA_032355705.1 Rubia peregrina
GCATGAATTAGCCCTAGGCTAAGCTTGTTGGTTCTCTAGCTTTTGATGTCATTAGTGGAATGCTTTTAGGCGTTGTTTGTCTAACGGGGCCATTAGTGAAATAGAGCTAGGATGTTGAAATCATTCTAGTAAACTTCTATTACGGAAGAACGGAAGATTTATCTTCACAACAAGTAGCAAAAGTGGTTAAATAGATTATAAGTCAATGATGGATAGAAAGCTTGGAAGTTTAAATCAATTTTCCCCGAGACTTCGTAATCTAATCTTTAACTCATTTTTAGTTTTTGTATGCTTTACTAGTTAACTTGTCTCTGATTCGTTAACTTAGAAAACCAAGCTAAACTCCCCCTTTTCATGTGCTTTTACATGTACATATATCTATATACCTAGCATAATATTCTCTGTTTTATGAGCAAACACTTGAGAATAACCCCTGTCTTTGTGGACGATCTCAACTTGCCACTAGCTACTTAGTTGTAGTTAGCACACATTTAGGGCTTAAAAATTATATATTTGAGAGGTACGGCGACGACCTCCCAGTATTGTTCGAGTTCTTGGTGTATGGTTCGTATGCGATCCTCCCAAATTTTGGCGCCGCTTCCGGGGATAGGGCGTATATTTTTTTAAGTATTTGAGCATGTTATGTATGAATATGTGCTAGTTGTGAATATTAGTTAGTTTACTTTTATTTTGTTTTCATTTGACCTTTGTTTGACTTGGAGACGTATTGTTTGAGTTCTTGGTGTATGGTTCGTACTCGATCCTCTTCACAAGAATCCCCATACTACGACCCCGAGTTGGAATTGAATTTGAAAAGGGCTAGGAGGATTTCGTTGGAAAGTGTGAATAACAACCCTCCTAGTGACCATTTTGTGACATCTTCTACCTTGATGGATCATGACGAGGAGCAAAAGGGTGAAATTATGGGAGGAGTACCTTCAAGGGAGGAAAATCTGGGTGAGGCAAATTCCGATGCGGGAGGCTATGGCTCCCAATCTTGAGCACCAACCTATGTGCATCACATATCCGACGGTTGGAGCTCACGACCATTTTGAGTTGAAGTCCGGGTTGATACACTTGCTACCATCCTTCCTTGGTAGGAAAGGGGAAGATCCTAACAAGCATCTCCTTGATTTCCATATGGTGTGTAGTGGGATGCTTCCCGAGGGAGTGAACGAGAAGCTCTATATGTTGAAGGCCTTTCCATTCTCATTGCGAGATGCCACAAGGGATTGGCTACATTATCTTCCACCCGAGAGCATCACTTCATGGATCGAGTTAAAGAGGAAGTTTCTCTCCAAATACTTCCCGGCTTCAAAGTCTGAAATGTTGAAGAAGGACATAAGCAACATCATCCAATGGCATGACGAGTCCTTCTATTAATCAATTGCCCCCAAGATACCGTGATTCATGTTTAACATCATTTTAGTGTTTATTGCGTAATTAGTAGATTTGTATGGTTTGATAGTGTAACTTGCTTTTAATTGTTAACTTAGAAAACCAATCCACCCCTCTCTCTTTATGTGTTTATATATATGCATATCTTTATATCTAGTATAATATTTACCGTTATATGAGCAAACACTTAGAAATATCCCTTGTCTCTGTGGATGACCCCGACTTGCCATTATCTACTTATTTGTAGTTAAGAGCACTTTAGGGTTTAAAAATAATATCTTTGAGAGGTACGGCGACGACCTCCCGCTGTGCCAATAACATTTACACCTTTTGGTCGAGGGGTTAGATACCATACATCATTTCATTAAAATTTCCCAAGTTCTTCATGCATTTCTTCAATCCATTATTTAGTAAGTATAGATTCCTTGTAATTTTTAGGTTCAATGAGAGAGATGAAGCACTGTAACCCTGCAAGCTTTCTGTAGTTTACTCAAGGGATTGTACGAATTCTCTTGATGTTGGCTTCAGGTTGTACTGATGTTGGAACATGATATGCAGCAGTATGAGTGGATGTTCCAACATACTCTACTCCTTCAAGTACTGTCTGAATGTTCAGATGTTCCAACATAGTCTGACAGGTCATGCAGACTGTTCTGTGTTGGAACATAGTCTAGTTCATCTTCTTTTTCACTTGACACTTGTTTATCATCAGAATCATCCACAATAACATGTATGGATTCCATAAGAACATTTGTACGAAGATTGTAAACTCGATAAGCACAGTTGATCACAAAATATCCAAGAAAAACTACAACATCACTGCGATTGTCAAAATTTTCTACTTGATCTCTATCTTTGAGAATATAACACTTGCTTCCAAACATATGAAAATATGAGACATTTAGCTCACTGACCTTCCAACATCATATGAAGTTTTGCTCGTGAATGGACGAAGGTAAACAGATTTATAGTGTAGCAAGCTGTGTTGATGGCTTCTTCCCACCATTTCTTGTGAATTCCTTTATCAGCTAGCATGACTCGAGCCATTTCCTGTATAGTCCTGTTCTTTCTTTCCACAATGCCATTCTACTGAGGAGTGATTGGTGTAGAAAATTTGGGCTGAATACCGAGTTCATCATAAAAATTGCTAAATTGAGAGATCTCAAATTCCTACCATGATCACTACGAATTCTGACAATCCTTCCAGCTGGACTTCCTTTCTATGTCTGTAATTTGATCACCAAGCCTCTAAAAACATCCACAGAGTCATATTTTTCTTTAAGAAATGCCACCCAAGTATATCCTGAAAAGTCATCAACACACAAAAATATACTTTTTGCCACTCACACTAGGTGTATTGGCAGGACCCATATAATCCATATGTAGTCATTCAAGTGCTCTCGAGGTAGTGATATATTGAACTGATGAGTGAGGTGATCGAATATGTTTACCTTGTTGGCATGGTGCACACACAATTCCCTTTTTGTCAGTAAGAGTAGGCATACCTCATATTGCCATTAGGTTGGCAATCTTCAACAAAGTTTTATAGTTGATATGACCAAGCTTCTTGTGCCACGGGTTTCCTTCATTTTGTTTCGATCTCAGACACTTCACTTCTTATCCGAGCAGGTAACAGTTGTGTGAAGATCGAATACCTGAGAGTACTTTATCTTCCCCATGTTTCACTATGAATTTGTCTTTATGAAACTCTATAATCATATTGTGATCACACAACTAACTATTACTCAACATATTTGCCTTCAAGTCTTCAACATGATGATCACTTGTAAAGATAGTGAACCCTTCAATCTTCAACTTACCATTTCGAACTACTCGATTCTTCTTTCAATTACCAAAAGTGACAAATCCACCATCCTACAGTTTGATTTTTGTCAGTTATTCTTGAGTTCCAGTAATATGTCAAGAACGCCCACTCTCAAAATACCAAGAGTCTCTAGAATATACAATAAAAGAAGTGTGAGAAACACGACATATATTCGTGGGTTTAGGAACCCAAACTTTTCTGACCATGTTTGATCGTTGGACTTTATTTATGTTTGAACATGTAGACAATTGTTGTCCATTAATGATGTCTCTAAGTAGTTTGAAACATTGATCCTTTGTGAGGCCATGATAGGTGTAGTAGCTACAAATAAGTGGTGTTGTGTTTTGATAACTTTTCTCTTCATGTCTCAAACATTTGACTTGAAGTCTATAATGTTGCTCGAAGGCTTGTCATAGCCTATACTTTGTCGATTCCCATAATTATTCCCTATAGTCAGTATATCATCTAGTTTTTTTTCCTTTCTAGTGTTCAACTTGATAACTGCTGCCTCAGCCCTTTCAACTCTCTTAGTTGTTTAACTTAGATTCATTTTCAACAATTCAGTTTGTCTTCTAAGTTATGATAAATTCTTAGTGATAAATGCAAGCTCTTTTATACCATCATCACTGTGAACTTCATGATTGATCCTTGATGGTGAGGTTTTGAAAGCCAACTCTTTTTACACTTTCTTTGTAGGCTATTCCAATGTCATCTCAAAGGTTTGCGGTGGTCCCACTAGTGTGTCTAGAGAAATGGTGGCCACATATCTTGCTTCTTCTATTGTCGTAACTTTCATAGAAAATCTTTGAGGAAGTGATCTCAAAGTCTTTTTCACCAGTTTGGACTGCTTGTAAAATTTTCTAAATTGATACACCATATTGATAATGTCTCTCAGTTTTCCATTGAACACAACAATGGTATCATCTTCCTTCATTTTAATTCTACAAACTTTGTGCCAACATTTGTAGTTTAGATTAACATACACGAATTGTTCCTTCATGCACTATCTGCAAAATATCACATGCTTTCTTTGCTTATTGACATGTGGAGATGAGTTTAAACTGATTTTCATCCACTGCTGTGAAGATAGCATTTAATTCTTAAGAATTCACCACTGAAGCCTTTAGATTATCTGCAGTCCATAAGGACTAAGCTTTGATTTTAAGTTTCTTCAAAATTGATTCACTTTCTTTTAAACTAGATTCTGCTTCCTTGGTTGGTGGATTCCATTCTGTTTTAACACAATGCCAACATTTGTACTAGATTCTTCTTCCAATAGTTGTATTTTGTTCTTTCCAGCAATGGTGGCCAAGACATAGAAGCTCCTTCTTTGATCACCATTGGTAAAATTGGATCACACTTTCCTTTACACAACCAAGGTAAGAATATGTGACTTGGCTCTGATACCAAATAAAAAATTTAGTTTTACCTTATTCATTCAATTATTAATATGGTGTTCCAACATATCCTATCAAACCAAGTATGCAATAAAGTAAAGCATGAACACACAAGCCTTGGTTACGCAGTTCGGTGAAAATACCTACATTTGTGGGGCCTGGCCCAATTCAAAATAAATCACTAATTAGAAAGATACAATACAAAATACACCATACAATTATACACATCTTATCTAATTATAATGTGTGAATTCCGCAAGCTCCCCTTGCTACAAATCCTCCTTGATCTGGCTCCCTCTAACCTTGAAACTCGTTGACGCTAGATCTCCTCCTCTCGAGAAATTAAGGTATATGATTCTGAACTTGATCAACACTTTACTGTAAGTTGGAACATATGTATTCTGGCTCTCACAGTACTCTCGGAAAGATCAAAAATCTGGATGCAGATATTTCTATTAAGTTTGTAATTAACACGGCCATGATGTCTTCTATTTATAGTCCATGAGTAGATCATAAATCTCCATCTCTGTCTCCATAATATTCTGATTCCATATCTGCTTCTGAAGCATATTACAATCGCTTGAATAAAGGGATTTTCCTTATCTCAACATATCCCATAATATTCCATAAATCCAATTCCTTACGAATAAGGATTTTACATAAATATAATATGCTTCAATCACACACCTAAATTAATATATTGCAAAATATTCAATCTTCCATACTTCAATATTCACGCAATATCTTTAATCAGTTAAATCCATTTAGATTTCTGCTTTCCGTATGATCCTAAATGGAAAGTTTTATTTTTTGTTTCCAAATTAGTTCACAAATGTGAATTAAATAATAAATGCACACATGACTTTACACCATCCATTGCGATTCAATACTTTATTCGATATACGTAGTATATTGTAGTGATGGTAGTTTGTTTATTAGATTCTATGATTGTGCCACCGAGGGTGGATTTTGATGTTCATTTCTCATTGTGAGTGTTTTCTCATTCCCTCGCACTGACATGTGTTCTAGAATGTGTACATGCATTGATAACAATGCAAGTTTTAAGTGTGGGGAGGAGAATTAGATGATACTTATGATTTATAGTTGTTTTGCATAGTAAATAGCTCTCTTTAGAGCATTTTCATTTTAAAAATAAAAAAAACTTACCAAGTCAAAATGCGAAAGGGAGACTTAGGTAAGATTGGGAGGCCCTAATAGGTTGAAGATCAGAAAAGATAGCCTATACAAACATTATATTATTCTTTATATACACTTCTTCCGTCCCAAAATAATTGGCATATACACCTTTGCATCGGTATTTTATGTAAGATGATGTGGCATGATAGGTGTAGTGGCTACAAATAAGTGGTGTTGTGTTTTGATCACTTTTCTCTTCATGTCTAGAACATTTGACTTAAAGTCTATAATGTTGCTCGAATGCTTGTCATAGCCCATACTTTGTCGATTCCCATAATTCTTACCCGTAGTCAGTATATCATATAGTATTTCCTTTCTAGTGTTCAACTTGATAACTGCCGCCTCATCCATTTCAACTCTCTTAGCTGTTGAACTTAAATTCAGTTTCAACAGTTCAGTTTGTCTTCTAAGTTCTGAGAAATTCTTAGTGATAAATGCAAGTTCTTCCATACCATCATCACTATCAACTTTATGATTGATCCTTGATGGTGAGGTTTTGAAAGCCAACTCTTTTTACACTTTCTTTGTAGGCTATTCCAATGTCATCTCAAAGGTTTGCGGTGGTCCCATCAGTTCATCTAGAGTAATGGTGGACACATCTCTTGCTTCTTCTTTTGTTGTAACTTTCATAGAAAATCTTTGAGGAAGTGATCTCAAAGTCTTTTTCACCAGTTTGGACTCCTTGTAAAAAAAATTAAGTTGATGCACCATATTGGTAATGTCTCTCAATTTTCCATTGAACACAGCAATAACATCATCCTCCTTCATTTTAATTCTTCAAATTTTGTGCCAACATTTGTAGTTTAGATTAACGTACATGACTTGTTCCTTCATGCACTGGCTGCAAAATATCCCATTCTTTCTTTGATGATGACATGTGGAGATGAGTTTAAACTGATTTTCATCCACTGATGTGAAGATAGCATTTAATGCTTTAGAATTCACCACTGAAGCCTTTAGATTATCTACAGTCCATGAGGACTTAGCACAATGCCAAGTCAGTTCATCCTGTGAGTTTATGAAAACTCTCATGCATGCCTTCCAGTAGTTGTATTTTGTTTTTTCAGCAGTGGTGGCCAAGACATAGAAGCTCCTTCTTTAATCGCCATTGGTAAAATCGGATCACACTTTCCTTTACACAACCAAGGTAAGAATAAGTGACTTAGCTCTGATACCAAATGAAAATTTGGTTTTACCTTATTAATTCAATTATTAATATGGTGTTCCAACATATCCTATCTAACCAAGTATGCAATAAAGTAAAGCATGAATACACAAGACTTGGCTACGTAGTTCGGTGAAAATAACTACATTTGTGGGGCCTGGCCCAATTCAAAATAAATTCACTAATCAGAAAGATACAATACAAAGTACACCATACAATTATACACATCTTATCTAATTATAACGTGTGAATTCCGCAAGCTCCCCTTGCTACAAATCCTCCTTGATCTGGCTCCCTCTGACCTTGAAACTCGTTGACGTTGGATCTCCTCCTCTCGAGAAATTAAGGTATATGATTCTGAACTTGATCAACACTTTACTGTATGTTGGAACAAATGTATTCTGGCTCTCACAGTACTCTCGGAAAGATAAAAAATCTGGATGCAGATTTTTTATCTTAAGTTTATAATTAACACATCCATGATGTCTTCTATTTATAGTCCATGAGTAGATCATAAATCTCCACCTTTGTCTCCATAATATTCTGATTCCATATCTGCTTCTGAAGCATATCACAATCACTTGAATAAAGAGATTTTCCTTATCTCAACATATCCCATAATATTCCATAAATCCAATTCCTTACGAATAAGGAGTTTACATAAATATAATATGCTTCAATCGTAGACCTAAATTAATATATTGCAAAATCTTCAATCTTCCATACTTCAATATTCACGCAATATCTTTAATAATTTAAATCCTTTTAGACTTCAACTTTCCGTATGATCCTACATGAAAAGTTTTATTTTGCATTTCCAAATTAGTTCACAAATGTGAATTAAATAATAATTGCACACGTGACTTTACATCATCCATTGCGATTTCAATACTTTATTCTATATGGGTAGTATATTGTAGTGATGGTTGTTTTTTTTATTAGATTTCATGATTGTGTCACTAAGGGTGGATTTTGATTTTCATTTCTCATTGTGAGTGTTTTCTCATTCCATCTCACTGACATGTGTTCTAGAATGTGTACATGCATTGATAACAATGCAAGTTTTAAGTGTGGGGGAGGGGAATTAGATAATACTTATGATTTGTAGTTGTTTTGCGTAACAAATAGCTCTCTTTAGAGCATTTTCATTTTAAAAAAAAATCTTACCAAGTCAAAAGGCAAAAGGGGGACTTAGGCAAGATTGGGAGACCCTGATAGGTTGAAGATCTGAAAAGATAGCCTATACAAACATTATTATTCCTTATATACACTTCCTCCATCCCAAAATAATTGGCACATACACCTTTGCATCGGTATTTTATGTAAGCTGATGTGGCAGAGAATAATTGTGGAAACATAAGGATGTTTTTGGCAAATGGTAGGTCCAGTCAAAAAAATATTAATGTTAAAGAGAATATTGTAGAAATTTTACAACGTATTATTTACCATTTTGGGTAAGAATTAAAATGTGTCATTTTATGTGGGACGGACGAAAATAGAAAGTGAGCCAATTATTCAAGACAGAGGGACTATATACTTTCTCCATCACAGCATAGACTGCACAAAATCTTTTTCACGATCTTCAATAACATATTTTACCGTTAATATGTTTAACTACATATAATAACGGCATATAAAAAGTTGATACATAGAAATTGCTTATTACGACGAATCTAACAATATCACATGAGATAATATTATTGTTTATATATCTATTCAAATATGTTGTCAAAGTTTGTGATAAAAATTTAAAAGACTTTATCATGGTGCATTGATATCACATCAATGACGAGGAACACAATACATAGGGCTACAACAAACCAAAATATAACAAGAATATGATTCCAAAGTCTATAAGGAAATTACCATCTAACCTAACATATAATGGAACTAATTCTCTAAGGTAACTTCTATTTATAACCTTTCCTACAAGGAAAGGGTTTTTATTTCCTTATCACCCTACCTCAAGTTGGAGCATGATGATCAAGAACTCCCAACTTGTGAATAATATTATGAAATTTCTAATCGTTAAAAAATTTAAAAAAACAAATCGCCATCGAACGGGATTCAGCATGAGTAGCGGTAGAAGTTGCAGCAACAATAGTATCAGTTACAACCAGTAGAGCAGCATTCAAATGCATTAGCAGTAGTAGCAACGACATCAAATTCAGGATTCAACATGTTGGAGATTGGTAGAAATCAATCAATCGGGCTGCAGTAGCAGGTAGCGGTAGGCAGAGATAATAGTAGAAGGATCGGATCAGATCAGATCAGATCTACGGTAAAAAATCAGATCGGTGGCAAGATAACACAGTACTTGGAAGAATAGGAGACAGCGTGTGAGACTTGGGTGTGACGCATGGAAGTCATATATGGAGTGTACGGGATCAGAAAGCAGCAAATCGGATTGGCAGCTGCAGTAGCTCAGCAATGGCGGTGGCTGTCGGTGATCTGGTGGTCAAATAGTGACCCAGGTTCAAGGCGGCAAGGACACAAAGATGTCACGTGTGATCGTCGGTGGCGGCGGTAGCTTGAGGAAATGGCAGCGGAAAATATAGGGTTTAGGTTTCAGGATTCTAGGCTCTGATACCATGGGAAATAGAAGGGTAATGAGGTGTTTGTATTCATGATGTGGGTTACATTATATAGACGTACAAAAGACCTATACAGAAAAAGAAAATGATATATAATTTAATTACAATTACAAGTAATATTTATATTCCTCATCACCTCTCCTCAAGTTGGAGCATAAGGATCATAAATGCCCAACTTACCTAGTAGTGAATGAAACTGATTCCATATGAGAGCCTTAGTGAACAAGTCTGCACATTGATCAAAAGTGCGGATATGATGGGTAACAACAGTACCAGACTGTACAAGATCACGGACGAAATGGAAATCAAACTCTATGCTTCGTACATTCATGGAACACTGGATTTTCTGCAATATGAAGAGCCGATTGACTATCACAGAATAGTCGCATAGGACAAAAATGCACAACACCTAAGTCTCCAAGCAAAGACTTAAGCCACAACAACTCACAACAAGTAACAGCTATGACATGATACTCTGATTCAGCAGAAGAACGAGAAATTGTAGGTTGCTTCTTGGTCTTCCATGAAACCAGAGAATCACCAATCATCACAAAGTATCCAGAAATAGAGCATCGTGTAATAGGGCATGCAGCCCAATCAGAATCACATTAAGCAGTCAACTGTAAAGAACTACGAGACGAGATAAATAAACCTTGACCAGAATAACTCTTCAAGTATTGGAGAACTCGAATCACAGCTTGCCAATGAAGGGCAAAATGAGACTTCATAAACTGAGCAAGCGTATGAAATGAATAGCTAAGCTCTAGATGAGTAATAGTAAGGTAAATGAGGCAACCAACCATTAGAATAGGGCCTTCAACTTTCGTAAGATTATGTTATTGTTCCATAGGAAAATCAGTCGACTTAGAAGCCAATAAACCTATGTCAGATAAGATATTCTGTTGTGAAAGAAACATCTCATCCGGTCTTCTTGCAATCTCTATACCTAAGAAATACTTAAGTGTACCAAAATCCTTCATATAAAAACAAGAGCTCAAGTATTTGTTGAATTCAGAGATGAACGACGAAGAACTACAAGTAATGACCAAATCATCCATATACACAAGTACATGCAAAGAAACTGAGCCACGAGTAAAACCAAATAGAGAGTAATCTGCCTTACTCTGAACAAAAACAAATTCACGTAAAGCCTGAGCTAATTTGGAAAACCAATTGCGAGGGTCTTTTCGAAGACCATAAAGATATTTCTGAAAGCAACACACCTGGCCAGGGAGCGCGGGATAGCCCGGTGGAAGGCTTATAAACCCTCTTCATGTAAATCACCATGTAAAAAGTATTATGCACATCCATCTGATGAAGTTCCCAACCACGAATGACTGCAACAGATAAAAATAGGTGAACTAAACTCTTCTTAGCAACAGGTGCATATGTCTCAGTATAGTCAATTCCTTCTTTCTAACAATTTCCAAGAGCCACCAGACAATTTTTATGACGCTCAATGGCACCATCAGACTTGAACTTGGTACGATACACTCATTTGCATTCAATTGTAGTCTTATCAAGAGGTAGAGGAGCTAAAGTCTAGGTCTTATTGCACTCAAGAGAATCAATCTCAGCAGTCATACCATCACACCAGTGAGCATGCTTCGACGCCTCAGAGTAACTGGTGGGATCTGCACAAGAAGTTACTGCACCCAAAAATCTAGAATGTGTACTAGAAAATCTATCGCAATTACAAAATCAGTTAAAGGATAGAGAACACCTGAGGATTGTGACGATGCAGGTGCGATCGTAGCAGTGAGGAGGTATTAATATCAGCATCAGAGTAGCCATAATGTTCTAAATAAGCAAGAGGTTGATCTCAAACACTCTGCCGGGGAGGAGGTAGCTCGGCGTAGGAGGTATTGCAGGGGATGAAATCGGTGAGGCAGGCGACGGGTCATAAGTAGACGGAGGAGACGCTACATCTGATAACGATGGTGAAGCCAGCAGATCTTCAGGAGGTACATGTGGTGGTGCAGCCGACATCGCGTTGAGCACGTCAGCTATGAAAAAAAAATACCTACTCCGAACCAAATGCTCGCAAAAAGCTTGTAATTTGGAATGCGTCCATAGAGCAACTAAAATGGAGTGCAACCATCGAATTTCTTTGTTGGTGTCTGGTTAATCAAATATACAGCTGTAAGAACACATTCTCCCAAGAATTCAATCGGGAGATCAACCTGAGAGCGTAAAGC
>JAULKK010313841.1:0-11774 GCA_032355705.1 Rubia peregrina
GGCCATCTGCAGGGTGTTAGTAGATTGAAGGCCAATTCCAAGCCTGTTAGATGAATGAAATCTATCTTTAAAATGTAGAACATCAAATAGCACGGAAGAAGGAAGCCAAAAGTCTAAAAAAGTTCAAAAGGCACGGACTGTACAGTTTTGCACGGTCTATGCCATCAGCTCGTGTCCAAGGAAGACTTAAGACACGGATCGTGCAGATCTGCATGGACCGTACAAGAAGGAAGAAGGCATTCAGAACATGGGTCGTGCAATTTTGCATGGAGCTTGAAAAATGGTGGCTCCAGACAGAGCTCTAAGACAGGGCCCGTGCGAATTCGCATGACCCGTGCTAGAAATTGGTGCCAAAAGTTTGTTCCAAGACTCGTTAGTGTAGATGTACACTAGTCGTGCTTCATTGGGCACTAGGGTTTTGCAATTGGAATTTTGGCTATTTTTCTCTTTTCACTTTATAAGTGGCTTATTCTACTAGGTTTAGGGAGAGGCGGCTGAATATTGTTTAGATCTTATTTTCCTCTCTCTCTCTCTCTCTCTCTCTCTTATTGAGGTACTTTTTCTCACCAGGCTTTTGTCCCCTCGAGTTTGGGGCCTCTCCCTGCCTGTGCAAGACTAGGGGTGCTTTTCATCATTCTTGAGAGTCTGACTAGCATTGCTCTGACTGCACGAGGTCAAGAATGTTTCTTACTTTTATTTGCAAACAAGCTCCTTTGTCTCGTTTTTTCCTATTCTTGTCACCGGTGTTGACAACTCTTCTGCGGTAGGCCACCATAGTCTTTTGGCTACTTTCAGCCTTTATTGAATACATAAATAATATTTTTAACAGTGTCACGTCATTTCACACATCAAAATATAACATCTGCAGGGGTATTATGCGAAATTAGGTGCTCTACTGGCCATCATGCTCTACTAGATTCGTTCTTTCTGAGGGTAAGTTCTCCCTGCTTCAGGCTCCTGGGCCTCACCTTGCTGTTATAGTGTTGCTCTGTCCAGGACTTGTAAACATCTTCTTTCAGAACTGCTCTTTTCCCGCACTCTTCCAAGTTATCCCTGATAGCTTTGGCGTTATCACCAAGTGCCAATGGTGATGCGATCCTTCTACTCGGTACTGCTATCTCTGGTGGGTTGATTACTTTTGTTCCATAACATAGCATGTATGGTTACTCCCCTGTCGTTGTTCGGGGTATGGTTAGTACGCCTATAGGATGCTCGTTAGCTCTTCATCCCATTGGCCATTGGCCTCTCCCAACCTTCTCTTCATCCCCTGTAGTATGTTCCTGTTCGTCACCTCTGTTTGGCCATTCGCTGGGGGGTGAGCGATTGACGTGAACTACTGCCTAATATTTAATACCTTGCACACAGAGCTAAATGGCTCGCTAGCAAACTACTTCCCACTATCGCTGACCATCATCTATGGTATCCCAATTCTACACATGTTTCTCCACACAAAGTTCGTGACTTTCCTCCCTGTTATGGTTGTTGCTATTGCTTCTGCCTCCACCCACTTGGTGAAGTAATCTATCGCCACTATCAGAAACTTATTTCTTCCCACGAGTTCAGGGAAAGGCCCAACTATGTCAATTCCCTACTTGGTAAAGGGCCAAGCGGACCTAATGCTGGTCATTTCCTGAGCGGGAACTCTAGGAACTTAAGAATGTTCCTGGCACCTGTGGCATTCCCTGACCAACTTCCTTGCGTATGTTTTCATAGTTTGCCAGTAGAATCTTTCTCTAACTGCCCTCAACAGAAGGGTCCTCGCCCCCTAGTGGCTCCCGTAACTACCCTCATGCAGTTCTCATAGTTTCACCTCGGCTAAAGCAGGCTCTGCGCATCTGAGCCATGGCTCCATGTATCCGTGCTTGTATTGAAAACCATTCTTTAATGCATATTGCTGGGCATTCCTCTTGACCGTCTTCACTATCTTCACATTAGCTGGCAAAATACTAGCATCCAAGAAGAGTCACAACGGCGTCATCTAGCTTTCTTCTGCGTTCTGCACGACTGCCACAACTCCTGATTCCGTGGCTCTCCTTGTAAGCTCCTCCACTAGAACAAACTTGGTCAGATGGGTGTATGTGAACGATGCTAGTTTGCTTAGTGCTTCGGCTATAGTGTTCTACGATCGGGGTACTCTCGTGACATCAAACTTTTCGAACTCAGCTGTGAGGTCTCTGACTTTGTCCTTGTATTTGATCTCGGTGGGTTCTTCAGCTGCATATTTCCCGATACACTGGTTTGCTAACAACGTCGAGTCTCCGTATGCTTGTAACTTCCTAGCTCCCATATTTCGAGTGAGCTGCATCCCTGCTATAAGGGCTTCGTATTCTACTTAATTATTTGAGGTAGGGAACTTGAAATAGTGAGCACAAGTGACCTCTACTCCATAGGGATTGCATATCACAAAACCTGCTCTAGCTCCCTCTACTTGTGACACTCCGTCAACATGCAGCTTCCACACATCCGATCATGTCAAACAGAACTCTCTTGTTCGCCTTTTTCTATCTATTCTTTCGGGATTTCTGCTAGGAAATCAACCATTACCTGACCATTCACTGCTTTCTATGACACGTATTCAATTGTGTATTCTCCCAGCTCCATCGCCCTCTTCACCGTTCTTCCTAAAGTTTTAGGCCTAGTGATTATGGACTTCAACGGTTGATTCGTCTGTACCACTATCGGGTGTGCTTGGAAGTACTGATGCAGTCTCCTTGCTGCGTGCACTAGTGCTAGTACCAGTTTTTCCTGTCCTGCGTATCCTCTTTATAGGCCCTGTAGTGCTCTGCACAGGTAATAGACTGGGTTTTGTACCTTGTTGTCTTCCTCGACCATTTTTTGCTAGCTGTCACGTGCAGGTATAATGTCTCCCCCGCGCGTGGGTTGACTGAAACTGGAAACTTTTTCACGTGCTGCTTTAACTTTTCAAATACTTCTTCTTCCTATTTGCCCCACTGCACCATCCTCTTCTTAGCACTTTTCAATATATCCTTTTAGCACTTTGAATAATGAGAGTGCGTGCCCTGTTGCCTTGGACAGAAAAATGATTCATGGCCACGAGTTTTCCATTCAGACTTTGGATCTCCTTCACTATCTGAGGGGACTTCATCTCCAGGATGGCTCTGAACTTTTTTGGGTTTTCCTGGAGGCCCTCGTTGGAAACCATGTGCCCCAATAATTTCCTTGCTCTGATACCAAACTGGCACTTGGCCTGGTTCAACTTCATACATGTCTCCTAGAAATGGCTCAGTGCCTGGGCCACATTTTCCATGAAATGATTGTACTTCATACTTTTTACATACACCTCCAGGTTCCTGCCCA
This sequence comes from Rubia peregrina, assembly GCA_032355705.1. Taxonomy (NCBI): domain Eukaryota; kingdom Viridiplantae; phylum Streptophyta; class Magnoliopsida; order Gentianales; family Rubiaceae; genus Rubia; species Rubia peregrina. The sequence goes on from JAULKK010313841.1 coordinate 3,319, forward strand.
CCTGTTCTTAAAATAACTTGTCCACTACCCTTTGGTAGTTGGCTCCTGCATTCATTAGTCTGAAGGGCATCATGCAGTAGCCGAATGCTTATTTCTCTGTGATGAATGGTGTTTTTTCTACATCACCTTATAACATAGGGATTTGGGGGTGCCTCTTGTATGCATTAAGAAAACACTTAATCTGATAATTGGTAAGAGAGACTACCTTCTGGTCGATGGCCGGGAGTGGGAAGTGACCCGCCCCTCCCGAGCATCGTTAAATACACGAGAGGAGGCTAAGTATTAAGGGTCAAAGATAGAGATTTATATGTTGCTCCTGTTCCTACTACTACACTACTAAGAATGGTAGATAGTGGCAAGTACCAGGATCGCCCACAAAGATGTTAGGAATCTAATAATAAACTAAACACAATCGTGATCGGGTCTTCAATCCGACAACGTGTTAGGAATAAACAGTGTTGGTAAAACAATCATTGGGGGGATTTGTACTAACAACTACTAACATGCAAATGATCACGAGAATAAATTTATAAACTAGAACTCAGAGAATATTTGTGTAACATGATTAATTTCATCTCGATCATCGATTTCGTCACATATAACAATAAGCCTATTCTAGTGTTTGTATCACGTAGTGCACAATGGTCAAAACTTCCCCTTATCTGTCACATAAGGGTGCGTGTATTAAATCTTTCATCTGCCTCACCTCCGCAACTAGGAGAGTGCAAAAATGGAAATGGCTCATTGTGCGGGTTTGATTCTCCCCCGTGCAATTGCGTCCCGGGTGTAACACTACAATGCACTACCCCTAGCCCTACAAAGGCAAAGGAAGTAGTTGCCTTATCGATGGCTCTAGGATTACAAAAGAAACCCTAGCTTTCTACTTTAGCTATCTCTACCTGCAATTCTTCGGACCGAATATTCGGCTACCTAGAGCATGGTCTATCATAACGTTAACAACGACAACCTACATGCACACACCCATACGGTTCTGGACCTATCATTACCCCAAGCGCATCTAGTATTCCTTCCCCGAAGGTAGAAATAGTGCAAAAACATGAAGTAGACTTTGGTGTGTGCAAACTAGGTGTGACAATCATGCAATTCATAAGAATATCAAGAACAATCCAACATAATAATATAAAAGCACATAGAAATTGGTTGATCTATGAAATCTTACAAAATGAGCATCAAAACATGAATACAAATTTTATTCCCAAGTAATATCCCTACTCCCCAAGCATTGAAATCAACTATTTCATTGGATTCAACACTTTCTGGCAAGAAAAATAAAGAGAAGAAAGAAAAATAAGTTAGAGGAAATGAAGAGTGTTTCTCTCTCTCTCTAACCTACTCTAAATGATTAAAAATGGGCATCAACTTAAACCCTAGTATACATAGGTACATATATATAGTAGTACGGAATTGGGCATAAAAATAGGCCTAAACATTGCAAAAAATCCCACCAGCCACAATCGGCGCGAGAGATGGAATCTGGAACGGACTGTTCTAGCTGAGACCCCCTTCATGCCAAAGTAGGACGTTGGCCTTAGCATGGACCATGGACTTATTTCGAGAGTTACAGCCTCATGTTGGTGCAGCCCGTGCCAGCCAGCATAAGCCCCCGCTCTCAATTTTTATTTGGCTCCTTCTAATCTGCGTCACGTGGCATTTGGGGCACCCCATTGGCTGAAACCTTATTTTTCTTAGTATCTCAATTTGGGATGTGTCTTTCTTCACACCCCGTGGACACGTCCCACACTATGTGGGCTGGTCATGGCATTGGTGACTTGAAACAGCGTGGGCCGTATGAAACGAGACATTTTGCTACCACGATCTGCACGAGTTGGCACGGTCCGTGCTGGGGCTTGGCATGGCTCATGCTAAACCCCTAGCATGGTCCGTGTTGATTGATAAGGGTTGTGCTAGTGATGCCCTCATGTTGGTCTGGTACGCTCTGCGCTGGTTTGTGCTAGTCGTTGCTGATCCGGTAGGCTAACTTGGTTGCACCATTATGGGTGAACCGTTGGTATGATTTGGGAGTTCTTGTAGTCAATTTTATAGCGCTCGTGAAGAATAATCAAGAGGTTCCACCCTCAAGGGATGATTCTTCTTGGATATTTCCCAAACCTCCGTGCAACTTCGTACAATGATCCCTCTGTTTATTCTTTGACATTCTTGAACTTCGAATCCACTTTTGTTGGACTCAATTCCATATCCTACCATGCTTTGGATTCCGTGGCCTTAAACATACTACCATCCTTTTGAATGACCTTTGAGATCTTCTACCATCCTTACGAATGACCTTTGAGATCTTCTACCATCCTTACGAATGACCTTCAAATATCTATTACCACCCTCGTGGATTCCGTTCTACAAAATGATAATGAAAAAGTACTCACGAGCAACCTACTAATGAGATCACAAAGGAAGATCTTGGTTCCCATGAATTAAAAGTTTCCATTAGCTTCAATTAAGTCTACAAAACTCTATATTTAGACAAGAAAACCAAAAGTTTTCATCTAAAATCTTTTTCGTGTAAACCTAACTAAAACTAGCAATCAACCAAACAAAAAATGATACTAAATGTGTCAAATGCATTTTCTAACACATGCTTAAAGTTGCACATCAATTCTTATGTATTAGGGGCTTGGGTAGTATAGGAATATAATGTTGGGTGTTTTCGAAAAACCTTTGCATAGAAGATTACTCTCAGGTCTTTGCTTGTTCTGTTTACCCGAGGACGAGTAAAGGTTTAAGTGTGGGGAATTTGGTGAGACGTCAAATCCATGTATTTTCCAAAATATTTAACATCTCTTTTGTTATCATTTTGTGGGAGAATTACTAGATTTAGGTAGATTTACATCATAAAGGGTTTAGATGACCGTTTTCGTTTTTATATATTTAAATCCTTCATTTTGTAACCCACTTTGAGTTTAATGGATTTTTGTCCTTATGAGCATCTAGATTCTATTTTGTGAGCTTATTTGTAGATTGCTCGTAGGCACTTCGGATTAGTTAATGAAGGGTATTCGCAGGGATGGTAGAAGAATAAAAACCACGAGTAAAAACCGTGGTAGTAAATAAATGCGCCAAAAAATTAGAGCAAAGTAAAAAAAGTCGAATAAAAGACACAAGCCATGGAAACTTGCAAAGCCCTTGTCGTAGGTCTTTTTGAGAAACGATGGCCAGAAGACGGGCAATGCAAACCTGAACAACTCGTACTCAAATAATGAAGAATTTTGAAAGCCCGAATGGCAGGACTTGCCACTTGGGTCCTTCATGATCAGAAGCTGGGTGGAACAACCTCCAGCTGACGGTCCATGCAATCTAGCACGTCTTGTGCACTCAGAAGACAAAGGAATGAGCTTAAGGTAATGGTTTGTGCAATTCAACACAGTCTGTGCGCTCAGAAGGAAGAAACTAAGGCTCCAGTCGATGCCCCGTGCACTATTGCATAGGTCTTGGTAGCCAGGCCTTGTAATTAGCCACGAACCTTTCCGTAGGTCATTTTGAGGAACAATTGCCAAAATATTGGCCATGCAAACCTACACAACTAAATATTGAAGAAATGTGAAGGCCAGTCGGCGGGACATGCAACTTGGCACGTCCCAAAGGATCAGAAGCTGGGTGGAATGACCTCCAGATGACAGGTTGTGTAATTGAGTATGGCATGTGCACTTAAAAGACAAAGGAACAAGCTTTAGTTAATGGATCGTGCAATTCAGCACGACCCGTGGGATCTGAAGGCATAATTCAAGGCTCCTACTGATTCCTTGTGTACTATTGCATGGGTCGTGCTGGCTGGGGCTTGTAATCTGGCACGGCCTATGCCAGCGAGGTTGCTAGGGTTTCTTACCTTTTGTGCGTTTCAAAGTCCAGTCCATCTACTACCACACTTGGGAGTCCTTGGCCTTCAATCTACTTTTATCCTCACGAATGACCTTCAATATCTTCTACCATTCTTGCAAATGGCTTTTAAATATCTTCTACCACACTCGCGGATAATATTCTACAAAATCATGATGAAAAATTACTCACGAGCAACCTACTTGTAAATTACAAAGGAGAATATAGGTGCCCATGAGTACAAAGTGTCCATTAACTTCCATTAAGTCTACAAACCTCAAAATTTACACAAGAAAACCAATAATGATCATCAAAACCCTTTGTCATGTAAACCTAACTAAAATTCGCAATCAACCAAATAAAACATGATAAACATGTGTTGAATGCATTGGTTAACGCATGCACAATGTTGCACCTCAGCTCTATCTCGTGTTACTATAACTCGGTATCTATTTCCCTTTATATTTGTGTTTATTTCTTGAATATGTATCTTTATCTAAAAAACTTAAAACGAATATTATATTAAAGTTAATATTTTACACTATCTTTAAATTTTTGTAGTGTTAAATTTTGAAAAATTATTTCATGGTTTAATCCAAGTAAGAAAAATAAAATCAGATCGTTCAGGTTTAAACTTAACTATTACCTACACACTGAATTTGTTAAGTGCGAGGGTTCACACAACCCATAGTTAAACACATCCTCTAATATGAATTGAACTTACCTAGAACCCAAATTAAAGTTGAAAATACAAATTTAGGTATAATTGGAATACTTACTTGCTATTTGAGTGGAGAGTTAGCACAACCCACAACCCTATTGCCCCCTTCAATATTGAGGATTTGGATATTGTTGAGCCATATTGAAATGTGGAAGAAAAATTTGGGTATTGTGATTGAATTTGATCAAAGGAATAAAACATACTAACTAAATCTCGTCAGATGCGACGTCACTCCTTAACGTCGTAATCCATTCGATCAAATCGACCAAGAGTGTGGAATTGGCCATCTCATGATTGACTAATATTGCTAGGTCGTACACATGTTGCCGACATCACACATATACCGGTTATACTTTTTACTTCAATTTTGAAAATTATTTACCTCGGTTATCATAGAAATGCTGTAAAAATCTATTATTTACTTCAAAATAAAACTGCGATAAAAGAAAATTTTACTTCGGTTATTTGACCTAAGCCAAAAGGAAGAGATAAAAGAGGAAAAGTAATAGGTCATTTTCTTGTAATGAATTTATCACACAATTTAGAGATTTTGAATCTTCGGGAACTCTCTCAGTCTGTCCCACCTCAGTTTTTCCCACTCCTCAAACTCTCACCTCTTCTGTGTATAGCTAGAAGTGCACTTTCACTATCACCTCTAGCCCTCACTTCCAGCATTAATAAACCCATAGACAAATGTTGTGAATTGAACCTGAGAGTAGCATGGATCACAGGGACCTACACCACGAATACCCATCATAAGCCCATCTTGTGCCACTTAGGACATTAATACCTCATGATAACTCTAGGGTCATTCCTTACATAGTTGTTACAAACATGAGACACGATCTTCATGTATTATCTTAATTACTATCCCACTCGAGCCAATGACATTACTCAACCCATTCACGAAGTACCCCTGCTTATTTCCAGTTCAATAACCCAACACAAAATTGCATCTAATCTATGGTACACACATCAACTTTCCATTACCTCATGTCTACATCCTTCAACCACATCGACATAACGATGAAATACTCCACGGTTCATTCCTAAGCCTAGCACTAAATCATGCAAAGAAATTAACTAAGTGTACATCTCAATAACTATATTAGCACAATTATAAGCACAAGCATAAAGAACAAATTAAGCATGATAATATCAGTATTAAATAGAAAGTAATCTAGGAGTTTCACAAATCAAATGTTAATACATGCATAAAAATTTTCCAAAGTCAAAAATTAAGCTAACCTTATAAAACCCATGTAATAAATGGGTTCAGAAGACATAAATGGAAGGTTGTGTTTGGAGAAGTTTTAGATCTCCCTCCCTTCTCCTTGACAAAGGATAAAGCCAATTTATATAGCTGGAGGAGAGAAGCGGTTAAAACCCATTGGTCAAACCCTAGTCAACAAGGCGGCACAGACCATGCAAATGACTATGGAAAAGGTCTGTGTAAAATTACACGGTCCACTTTCTTAGGCTAATTTTTTACAGCTTATAATTATGTATAATCACTGTTTCGTTCACTAGACCTTCATTTTCTGGGAATTTTCTTCCAGCACAGTTCGTGCCCTATGAACACTTTTAATTTTCATTGCAATTTTACTTCTTTTTTTTCTTGCCTTCTTTTTCTCCCAACTTCCACTATATTCCACTATCTTTACCATTATGTCCTATGGCCTTCATTCTACTACCAACCTTTCGATTAGCCTTTAATATACTACCATACTTGCGAATGGCCTTCTCCGATGACGATCCTCATCTAAGCTCATAAAAATACATAGATCACTCATGGACGAAAAATCCCACTAGGTTACAAATTTCTTACAAAATGGAGAAATTAATACAAATAACCAAAGAAGGTGGTTCTAACCTTTTATCATGCAAAATAGGTACAAACCTAAACATCCACCAACAAAAGCTTCTAAAAAATTGTGTGAAATGCTCTACGAAAACATGCATTTACCGTCTCATCAGACACCTTTTATTAATTAAAAAAACTTATAATACATACATATATATATAAAAGACAGTTACAATATCTCAGTCACCGAAAAACACAACGCAGTGGGCTTCTTCTCATTTTCCCATGTCAACCTAGGAAAAACGGGTGTACGCCTAGAATCAAATCCATCTCTTTCCTCGAACCAATTCCAGGGGGCTGCGGAAGGGAACTCACAAAACCCTTGATAGCAAGACAACCGCCTTGCCCAGAACCCCCCAAACTAGAAACCTTCTCAGGAAGCTTGTGGTCTACACTCCCTTTGCAATCTCTCACAACTGATCCCCCACCAATCTTCGTCCTCTTCCTGGGATGAGGTTTTAATGGAACATTGGGGTACTGCTCCTCGACGCCCTTCTCGCCGTCATCAGGCCAGGTACATCAATCTTCAACAACGCTATTCCTGCCTAATGATACATCACCATCATCATAAAAACAAAACATCAAATAAAACTCACGAATCCCATAATTTGACACATAAACTTGTGACAAACTTGCTCTTCTTTGTCAATTTTCCTAACTTGTCAGATCGACAATCTATAAAGACTGCCAAATTTCATATAGGCATCAGTTTGCCTCTACACCCTTAACATGATACAAATATTTGTCCTTTCGCGCCCACAATTAATTAGAAAACTTATCACAAGTTTTAACCCCGTGCACATTGGGGTATAACGTAAGTAACACGTCCTTCCCTATACTCCGCAATATGAAAAAATTGGTAAATTCATCCGTCTTCGCTAGCCTGCTTGTATTTTTACAAACTACCAAAAACCCACTCATCGTGGCCACACCCCTCGGATGGAGCTGGGAAAGAGCAACCTCGTAAACCTCTACATCACCCATCATACAATCTAAGATTGCTAGTGCCAACCCTTACATGAAATGATACTCATATACACCAAAATAACTAGCAGGAGGGTTCCACACCTTATAGCATGCAACATACAACCTTATGCCTTAACCGTCAAAGGACGGATGATACTTTTTCTAAGCCCCTAAAGCCCTCTCATTCTTCAATTTACTCTATCATCCACATTGTGAACATCCACCTCTCCCACCTCTTCCCCCTCCCCAGCAATCACCTCATCCTCAGAGAGCATGTCATTACATGCCACCAAACCATCACCCTATTTGGCCACGCAAAGGAAAACAGGGAATCTGAGTGTATGAACCCCATATTTCACAACCATAGGGACACCCCTCTAGCACCAATTTTTGGCATCATTTTTTTGAAAATCGATGCCCCAAATAAATAAGCAGCGGTTTTTTAAAATTAGCCTCGGTCTTTTGAAAATCGGTGCTAACACTGGTTTTCAAAAAACAGGTGCTAATTATAAAAAATTGGCGCTAAATTTTTTTAAATTCAATCTTCCTGCCAAAATTTTCAAAAATTTTGCCAAAATTTAGCACCGGTTTCCAAAAAATTGGTGCTAACTAAAAGACCAGTGCTAAAAAATTTAAAATTCAATCTTCCCGCCAAAAATTTCAAAAAAATTGCCAAAATTTAACACCATTTTTCAAAATACCGGTGCTAATTAAAAACACCGTTATTTGGGGCAATGGATAATGGGAATTAACTAATAGCTAAATTGATTTAAATTAATAAATTATCAACCTCTACTGACCTAATATATATATAAATAAGAATACAAATGTTTGTCGTTAACTAATTAGCATCCAACCCTTAATTGATTTTGTATATATAAATAAAAATAAAAATACTTGACTTTAACTAATTAACGTTAACCACGGAGTTTAAAAAATATTTAGCACCGGTTGTCTAAAAACCTGTGCCAAAACCGGTGTTAAATATTTTTAAAAAATTCAATCTTCCTGCCAAATTTTTTTAAAAAAATTGCCAAAATCTTTTCATTTTTTTGC
>JAULKK010313852.1:0-11774 GCA_032355705.1 Rubia peregrina
AACCATTGCCAACAAAAATACGACGGCTACCAGAATAAGGAGTTATGCTTTCAAGAGCGGACTGAGAAGAAGTCATGTGGTTGGTCGGGCCAGAATCACCTATCCAGCAAATATGCGGAGAAGCTTGTGGTGGAGAAGACGTGGATGAGGCTCGAGAGACCAAATGAGAACAAATAGAGGCAACATGACCAAAATTCTTACGCCACTGACACTGCAACTGGTGTCATTCATCATGCAGATTAGAACAAGAAGAAGCAACATGACCCAGAGCATAACACCATTGACACCGTGCCTGATAAAAAAGAGCCATAATATAAGAGAAAATTTGTTCTGAATGGAAATGCTAACTGGGAGCTGATTTTACGATAAAATCACACTCGCGATAAATTAAAAATATCACGATAAATTGAAAATATCGTGACAAAATGGGAAATCCAGATGAGGGCAAATGTGAACTAAGAAACACAGTAAAAGATTACCGCGTGAGGAGACGCGCTCCAGAGGAGGCGTATCCAAGGGAATCTTGCATGAACTCGCTGCAGAAAGGGCTGGCGCACTTGAGAAGTAACGCACGTGAATGACACGCGCCTGACGCAAAAAGGAAAAACTTGAAAATCCATGAAGATATCTGGATTTGTCCGTGAGAGAAAGCCGGAATGTCCACACAGAGAAGAGGGAGATCGACGAGACTGACAAGACCACCACACAAAGAAGAAAACCAACAGTAGAGCAGGGATGGAATCAGAGAAGACGAGTGGAGATGATGCTTGAATCAATGGAGAACGCCGGACGACTGAGGAAGACGGTCGGGCGACAGCGGTACCACAAGGAGAATAATTGCTTTTGCTGTAGAGGAAAAATAGCCGATTGGATCGGTGGAGAAAAAACTTGAGCATGTACCATAGGCAGTGGAGAAATACTGAGTTGGCAACGGCGATGGGCGACAACTCGATCGAAAAATTGGATTGAAATATGATTTGTAGTTTGGGGAAAAGAGAGATAAAAGCCAGGAATTTTAGAGACCTTACTGATACCATGATAGAATGTAAAACCCACAAATCATTGTGGCTGTGTGTATTCATATATATATATATTGAGTACAAATAGTATACAAGATAGAATCAAATATGGAGAAGGATATGGACAAAATCTAATCAAAAGAAATATTCATTTCTTAAACTGATTCTATTTCATCTATTCTATTAGAATCCCTAAATAGGCATACCAAGAGAAATCACAGCAATTAGTGCGCAATAAATGACATACAACTGCATATCAAACCTACAGTCCAAAACACATTCAAAATTGGGGACAAAAATATTTTATTTAATGATTTCACATATTTCCACAAATCCCTGTTGGCCTATTTTAAACCTAAGTTATCACCACAACAAAGCACCTTAGAGGGAGAAACTTCTGGAACAACTGCTCAGGAGCAGCACTTGGATCACTACAACAATGCGGAAAAGTAAAATCAGGATTTAGGTATGTTCACAGGTGAGGCTAAACCTCTGATAAATTGAGGAATTATTGAAAATCCCTAAACATGAATATGACTCGATCGCTTGAAAGCTAAATTCCATATTTTTCATGAATATTAAGATCGTGTCATGAAATCTTAGAGGAATAGCAGGATCTTACATAAGATTACAGAAGCTAATCTACATGAACAAACTGTCCATTTCCATCATGATTGAACATATACAATGGCAAGAAAATATGGATCAATACAGGAGAAGTCTAGAGTTTGAAGAAGCTTTCTCCTCACAGTACTCTAGGATTTGGGTTATGTTTAGAAATGGACTGAATCCTGATTTGATAACATCCAATTAAGAATTTTTACATTTCTCTGTTTGCCAGTTGGAATTTAAGAACTTTCACACTGTAGACATTTATGGAAAGCATTCTAGGCAACCCGGGGTAGAAATGCTCTCTGACCTAGAACTTACCACTAAGGAAATCAATCTATGCAGGGGATTTTAATGTTACCGTGACTGGCACTGAATACAAGTGATTTTTAACCCCTAATTCAAAAAACATTTTGACTTTGATTCTTTCTTTATGTCAAATGCGATACTGGATTTACCCACAGTGGATAACCAGTATACATGGTCCAAAGGTAGGAAAGATAATCGTAGGGTTAGTAAGAGGCTAGAAAGGCTAGCATTACTCTTGGTTAATTGAGTCAAAACCTCCATCAAGTATAGAACTAGCAAACCTAGCATGGCTAAACAAATACCCTATTCATTTGTGCAGGTCCGGATTAGATCACCTACAAACCATTCCCCATTTATCTTATAAGATACTCTAGTGTAGGTTAATTCAAGTCCTAAATTTTTTAATTTCAAAAGATTGTGGACTAGATGAGAGGAGCCGAAATAAATCATTAAAGATAATTGGGAATATAAAATTTATATGTAGGGTATGATCATGTTCACTAGGAGAATTATTTATCGAACCCCCACGTGGTGGTACCCACTTGGTCACTCGCTCGCTTGATTTTCCTGGTTGAGTTCAATTTCCTGGAGCATGTGTTTGATTTTTGAATCTGGGAACCAAGAGTTTGTTGTATGAGCTCGATTTTCGAAACACTTTTCCCTCTTTTCCATATTCATCCCATCTTCTCATCTCATGTCTTCTAAACCCCAAAAAAATTAGCAGATGTCAAACTTCTCCCCCCCCCCCTCCCTCGTGGTCTGTTCCGCTCTCTCCACCGGAAAAGGGGAAGTCTCTGTATCAATGGGCATGGTAGGTGAAATTTCATAGCGGGAATGGCTGATTGTTAATCCCTTGCTGGAGGTGGTTCCCGTGACCCATAGTTGGCCTAAAATTGATATTGGTAGCCGAAATCTCATCCACTGCTGATTTAACCAGGTATTGTTAATTTACAAATGTGTTTATATTAATCATTTAGGATGTGGGGGAAGCAAATAATTGTTGTCTAATGAGGTTGGACGAAAGGGTGTGTATAATTTTGAAATTTTTGTACTTGTCGGAGACAAGTTTTTGGATATTGTGTTTAGATGTCTTCTATTCCACCCTTGACTTGAATGTAGTTTTAGAGGAAGATGTGGTGTTGTTGGATTCTGCGCTCGACCCCGAATTTCGTGTCAGTAGAGAGCCTTAATTAAATGATGTAAATATTGGATTGATTGATTTAAATGTTGGCTTGGTGAAGAATACGAACCTGAAGTTGTTTGTGGTTCTCAAGTTCAGGCAGGTACTGAAGAATGTTGTGGGGTGGTGATGGCCAAGACAATGGATTGTTCCCGGATGATAATTATTTGTTTGAGGATGATGAGGTATTAGTTGTTCAAGAGGAAGAGATAGTTGGGGATCTTGTGTTCCGTGTTACGGAGCATCGAAATGTTGTGACGGGCTCTTCTAGTAGAGATAATGTTTTTGTTGTACCCACAAAGGGGATGGTTTTTCTTTCAGGTGAGGAATTTGTTGCGCACATCCACTCGGACGTTCCTTTGATAGGATTCCAAGCTCCTATCAGGAGTTCTGATCATTTTGATGACTTTAAGAATTTTGCTAGAACTCCTAGAGCTTCAAGTGGGTGGGTCATGGATAGTGCATATGCGAACCACCGTCATATTCATATGGCTTGTTCCAAATTTGGGATCTTTGAATCCATATCGAAAAGTCCAGGCTGCTCAACCCAATCATGCAAAACAGATTATATGTTTCGTGTAAATGCACGGTGTAATAGCCAGAGTGATGGGACATGGACAATTTCATTAGTTGATGTTCTCCACAATCATGTTTGTGACCCTATCGATTCCCACAATTTACCTAGGTATCGTGTTATAAGTATGTTGGATCAGAGGTTAATTTTGGAGCTCAACAGCTCAGGTGTCTCCATCCCACACATTTTCAACATATTTGAAACAGATACAATGGGTACAGGAGGTTTCATTTAATGAAACTTTATATATTTTCAGTCGAGAGAGCTTATGAGACATGGTGATTTTGCTACCATGGAGATGTATTTCAATAGAATGTGGGAAGAGTGTCCTGGGTTCTTTTATAAGTACAAGATCGACGGGGACCGGAGGTTGAAGAATGTGTTTTGGGCTGATTCGAGGTGCATGGAGGCATATAAAGAGTTTGGCGATGTATTGTCATTCGACACCACTTTTGTTTCCAACCGATATAGGATGCCTTTTCCCCTTTCATTGGTCTGAATCACCACAGACAGTCAGTGTTGTGTGGTTGTGCTCCGCTTGAAAAGGAGGATACTGGTGCTTTCTTGTGGTTATTTAACACGTGGAGAAAATGTATGGGCAATGATCCAACTTGCATTCTCACGGACCAAGACAAAGCCACAGGTATCAATTAATCTTTTTTAATGAATATTGATAACAAATATAGTCTCATTCAATGTTCAATAATAGTATATGTTGTCCGGAAACATCTATTTATTTGTTTTGGGATTGTTTTGTTGTCTTTAGGCAATGCCGTGGAAATTTCATTTCCACGTGCGAAGCACAGGTGGTGCTCGTGGCATGTTATGCTCAATGCAGCTCAGAATTTGGGGACAGTGCCAGAATGGAAAGAATTGTATCCCAAGATGTTAGCATTCTTGCACGATTCATTTGTTGTTGAGAAGTTCGAGGAGAGATTGATAGTCCTTGCCCAGAGGTATAATGTTCAGTCCAATTCTTAGATGGTGAAAATGTATGCGGGGAGGTCAAAATGGGTCCCAATTTATTTCCAGGCAGATTTCTAGGCTGGTATGTCATCGATGCAGCGGAGTGAGAGGATGAATAATTTCTTCAAGGGCTTTGTGAATAAAAACACTAATATTACCAAGTTTGTGGAGAGGTATGCGCAGGCTGTGTGCAAGAGGATAAAAGATGAGGAAGATGTGACTTTCAAAACTGTGAATATCCATTGTCGTGAGACCAACAGTCATCCATTTGAGCCAATGTTTGAGAAATTATTTACTAGGGCTAAATTCATGGAGTTCCATGAGCAATTGACAATGATGGTTGAGAATAGCGCATCGAAAGTAATGAATGAGGCTGGTGTGGTCCATTACAATGTTGTTGTGAAGCAATTTCGTGTCGGATAGACGAAGATGAGGAATTTTACTGTCACCCTGAACCGGAACTCGATGGACATACATTGTGTGTGCAAGAATTTTGAGTTTTGAGATATACTATGTGCTTATTTACTTTGTGTGTTTTGGGAGGAGGAAGTGAAGGACATCACTGAGAAGTATATATTTAAAAGGTGGCGTAAAGATGTTCCTCGCAAGTACTTGACGGAGAAATATCCCATGTTAAACTTATTTGATAAAAACTCCAGTTGGATATGATAGATACCAGGCTATGCATAGTGAAGTCCCATTTGGAGGCAAAGGTGGAGACCATTGATAGGCAGAGAAAGGATTTTGTCTTACGGATTGGGCGAGTATATAATACTAGGAAAAAGGTTGTTGTTCAGGGTAACTAAGAAGGTGTACGGGAGATATATGACGAGCCTGATCTAGATTTAGTGAATGATTTGAAAGATAAGAGGGAGCGTGGACGGGGCAATTGAAAAGGAAGATATCCATGTATGATCGCAATTGTGGGGGTCGCCGTGGAGTTGGTTGAAGAGGGAGGAGTGCTGGAAGATTTACTCATGATTCTATTATGATTACTAGCCATGTTGCACTGCAGGTATGTTCTTATCACTGTCATTTGGTAATTGCGAACACTCTGCATGCATGGACCATAAATTTTATGTTTTATTGATTTTGAAACATGTTTGTTTGTGTGGTTATTTACAGTCTTTTTTTGTCAATGGGAGCCTAGCACAAGTGGTTCTAGTTAACAGGATGGTGAAGATAGAGTTGGGGGGTACTCGATTCCGAGAAACATTTCATTATTCAGTTTTCTACAACGGTAGTAAGTCTCTGTAATTGATTTGTTAGGGATTCGGGGAGAAATGTTGATTGGATGAAACTTATTTTGATTCCCGATTACCAGGATAATCGGATGCAAGTGTGTGAAAGATCTTGTTTAAAGCATTACTGATTAGTACCCTCCCTTGCACCTGAAAAACAGCGGTCACTGGTTGATGCAGTATTTATCGTCGTTGCTATTTTGTTTATTTGCATATGTTGAAGTGAACCCTTGGCCTTTTGAGTTATTGTTGCATTTACATGTGAAGCGGAATTTTTTCCTTCCCTGTGGGTTTATTTTGTATTTGTGCAAGTGAACGTAGGGTCTGTTTTGTCTAGTATGGATTTGTATGTTGCTGAACGTTTTGTTTTAATGATTATGAATGATAATTTTTTATTTCAAGTTTCTTTACCCAAAGGAATATTGTGTGTATTAATATACTCTTTTTGGCATTGACAACTAGGAATCCGTTGCCATACCTTCAGCAGAGCCCATTTTTCCAAATCATCCAACCAATGTATTAGCTAATCCAATTTCTGTCCCGGGATATACAAGTTTTATTGGCATTGTCTCTTATTTTAAGACCAACACTATGTTTTTCATGAATGCAGGATTTTTAATGTTTAATGAGCAACATCAGGAGTACATTCACATTATCCAGAGATCACCATACCGTATAATTTCTCTATCTTAGTATTATGCGATAGTTTTCTCGTAACTCTGTCACACATAGGGGAGAAAAGAGAAGCCGAGAATAGATATATCATGATTTAAGTAAAAGTTGTCCATGATGCTCAATAAAGTTACAGCTTGTTAAAGTGTCGAACTCGATCTCTTTTGTGTTTGGAATAATTGGTGTTTACTCATCGTCTGTGCCCAAGTAACGATCACCAAATTTTTCCATGCATAGAATGACGCGGTAGTCTGCATTTTTTCCGGTTTCAATTTCATATGTCACGATCTGCATGTTGGGAAGTGTTTGCAGACCATATGTATCCCCTGAGGTGCCTGTATTAAAAGAGGATCGGCATTGAGGACATGTTCGTGATTTTAGGGAAACAAAATCTTAGCCAAAGTTTGTGTACGTACAGAAATGAGATTGAGGAATATGATATTAGGTTCTGGAACACCCTTGTTCAACAGCATAAAAATAGACAGAATAGGCAAGTTTTATGGAATAATACTTATTTTTGGAGAAGGGAAATGAGAATTCTAGGTTACCTGTTGACCATTGTCACCTTCTCGGTGCTTTAGAATCTTGGAAATCTTAATACCTTTACTGGAAGCTCGCATATCATTCTTCATACTGTCGCCACTTCGATGAGAAGAAAAGAAAGGCAAGAGATTAAGATTTAGTGATGGAGAAAATGTGGAAAGATATACCTTTCTACTAAGGAAAATATCATTTTCAAATTTCTTGAAGTTGTATTAGGGAATATCTACAGCTTGCCCACGCTTTTGACTGTCCATGGCAGAGAGTAATTGGTCAGTGTGGAATGCTTTTAGGAAAGAGCATTTGAAACAATCTAGGGTTCAGATGAAGAAGTAAGAATTGGACATTAACCCTAATTTTGTTCTTTCCCACAATATCAGTAGTAGTGAAGTTCAAAAATTACCTGGATGGTCAAAATTGTACTCAAGTACTCTTGCCAGTTCTTCGAGTGCCAATCTGTGATGAAATGAATCCGGCTAATCCAAAAGAATTGTAGTTACTAACTTAAAAACCATGTAACATTTTGTAAGAATCTTCCTTGAGAGTCCAAATATAACATTTTCCGAGTATAACATTTTCATAGTCAAATTAAAGGTATACATGCATTTTGAACAATTTTTTAAAAAAAATGCTTAAATTTTACATATTATTTTCTCATCGTAAGAAGATACAAACAAATTGGTTAGATAAATCACTTTGAATGTCATCCTCTTATTGTTGTTCAAATAATCGGTGTAAAAACTATTACCAGATTAACAAGTACAACATGCTAATCCTTGAGCTTGTTACTGATCTGTTCGCGAACTGTTGTCCTCCCTAATGTTGAACCTTCAACAAATCCTACACAAACGAATAGTAAATAATTTTCACACTTCCAAAAATCTTCTAGAAGAAAACTCTGTTGGACAGTCAAAAATATATGTACATGAATCATTATTTGGTACAACCTCCCCACCTTCATTATCATCATTCCTTCCAAATCAAGCATTTTTTTCTCATTCAGACAAAACATCAAACACTTGGATAGCAACCTTAGGGAAGGTTATTTTACCACTATTCCCTGCACCAAATCATAGAGGTCCAAGACGCGAAGAGCCGTACTGTTGAAGTCATTCCTTGGTCTTGTCTTTGGTACACCATTGGGCGTCTAGTCAAGGGCTACACTCTCCGTCCATCGTATGGAAACTATGGGCTTCGCCAACCACGTAAAGCTTCAACGCTCACTCCATGGCACTTGAAACCGTCGAGCAGTGTGAATCTAGTATTAGCTCTTCGAGCAGTAGCTGGCCTGGAACCATTGGGGGCTTCATCCCAGAGAAGGGGTCGGTAGGTTGGAAGGTGATCGAATTTTTGACTTGGGGGTAATAGTGGTCACGATTGGACTTGGGGGTGGCGGTGTAGACTATGGGTTGGAAAAGTGTAATTTGACTGGATGGACAGTGGGAAGTCCAGAAATTTTTAATTTTTGAGTACTTAGATTTGAAAATTTTGAAGCGGAACAATTGAGTTTTTGACATTTCATTACATTAATTTATGAATGATGTCTTCTGCTTAGAAAAATGTATTGTAAATCAATTTTTAGTATAAAATTCCTATGAGATATTTTCCTTTACCACAAAATTTTGATATTAAAAGACTAACTCAAAGAAGAGTCAAGTTGATTTATTAAGATTATGTAGTTGTCGCAATGGTTAACTTACTTATTGGAGATTATTCTTGAAAAGTCAATTAGTGGTTAACCATTCATCAGGTAAAGTCAAAGTAATATTTTTATATTTATACATTGAAAGTCAAATAAGAGTTGATCGTCGATCACTTAAACTCAACTTAATTGTTAGTGTTCATATCAGTAAAATCGAAAATGTTGACTTTTGACCTTCTGAAGTCAACCTAATTATTAGTGTTACTCGGGTGAAGTCAAGTTGGGGTTGATTGTTAATTACTTGAAACTAAACTTACCGTACCCTATATGTACCCGGTACGGAAACCATAGCCTATTTTCTGGGCATGACCCCATGATCCTTTTGTTACCGTACCCGTTATGTACCCAATACAATGACCTATTTGTTGTACCTTTTTTTTTACCTACAATCACTTATGAAAAGAGTTTGATTTTCAAGAAGATGATCAATTGATCACGTTCGAAGTCTCTTCCGAAAATTATATATAATGGGATTGGTAGAGCACATGCAAAAGAATATGCATAAGAGGAATGGTGGCCGACCGTACGTTTGTTCACTGAAGACTATTGTGTTGACCATTATATAATATGTCATCACCACTCGTCACCAAGAATAGATGAATGACTTGACTATTATGCCCGACAAATGTTCAGACCATTTTGTTGATCCTGATTTTCACCTAGTGGATAAAAGTTCTTTGGTGACCCAAACATAATCACGAAAATATATTAGTCAGTAATACGATCATTAGTGACTAAATCATTTGTAGTCACTAGAATTCAATTGCAAAAGCCCTTTCAGTGCATTTCAGATGTAATGATATGAACTGAAGTCAATATCACAGTTTTCAACTCTTATCGATTAGCTAACGAAGGACTGCTTCGGCCGACAAGGTTACAGTTAAGGCAGGTTTTGCTGACACCCGTGGAAGGCCCGTTCATATGACTCGGCACAAATTCACTCAATCAGTTTCTCAACTATCGTTAAATTTTGAATAATCGATGAACATGATGAAAATTAAATCACTGCTAATTACTAATGCTAATGTTACTCTTTCCTTGCAATATTTATTTAAAATGGAACATTAGATTATTAAGTGTTAGTTAAAATTTGTAAAAGTTTTACTTAAATATTAAAATTTGACACATGAATTCTAAAAAATGTTACGTTGGGTTTATTGTAACATTGTCTGCGGTGATACTTGTGAAAGTGTTACTTCGGTTGCTATTGTAACCCCTTGAACCTATTGTAACACTTTTCCTTATGTGATGTTACCTTAGTTCTAATGTAACACTTTTCAATATTTATGTAACATTTTTCAATATTTATGTAACACCTTTTAATTTACGTAACACTTTTAAAATTTATGTAAAACTCATTCTACCCAGCACCTTTTCATTGTCGGCCATTTTCACTTACATCTTCACATTACCTGGCCCTATGTCATTTTATTTCCATCTCAATATGTCATTCGTTGAGAAAGTAGTTGGCTGGAAGCGTAAATCCATCGATTCAGACAATCCCCTTTACGCTGAGATTTCTCCATACACACTGCAAACTTTGTTCGAGGGGATGAGTATGCACTATTATAGACTGAAGGAAGAGGTTTAAGAAATGTTCATATGGACAATTAGCAACGGTGGTGGGTCGAATCTAAAGCAGTTCCTCGTCGGTGAACCGTCTCTCGTGATGCTAACTGATGCATATGACGATGATATTTTTGGTAGCACCGTAGTTGCTACTAGAGGAATGGCCTGTAAGAAGTTATGCAAGGAGATTCCGTCTCCGGTGAAGTCCATCTTAGGAGATCAGTTAACCCAATATTCCGTTTAGGATTGTCTAGGTAGCTTTGTTTGAGTAGTGGGTAGCAGGTTTGTATTATCACACATCTTCCATGTACTATATATATCTTGGGAAAAAATCCATCAGTTTTGCTATTGTTGAAACTCCTAAATTTGATAATGAGGGTTGTTATGTGGTCGAATTTGGTGAACAAATTGGTGTGCACGAGTTAAGAATGTAAGCGGGTGTATAGAAATGTTTCTCGCCATAGCCGAGCTCTCTTCTAAACGAAGAATATGATGGAAGAAGCTTCAAATAAATTTTTTTATTTTAAATATTTTTATAGTAGAACGACAGCGTTTTCTGGCCATTTCACTTACTGCCTTCGTAATGCCCTATGTTTAAAGTGCCTTTAAATTAAGAACCTGATTAAATTAATTTGTGTTGACCCACGTTATTGGCTAGAGTTATAGGTGACTCATTGTAATAAACCAAAAAAGGGTCAAATGATATGGAAATTATTATTCACTTTAGAAAAATAGGTATATCGGAACCGAGTTCATTATTAATCAAACAGATAACTAATGAATAATTTTGTCAATAAAATAGGGCCAGCAAGTAGATTTGTGGAGTCCCTTTTCATTCTACCCAAAAAAAATTATTTGTGGAGACCCAATTATAGATTTGTGTTAGAAGATATGATGGATTTGTTGTAAAAAGTATTTTTAGCGACTCTGCTGGCCACATCCAATGGAAAAAAAAGTGAGTCACATCTAATGAAACGGAGGAAGTACTATGACATTTATTATTAAAAATTGTTAACTTACATATAATAAATAATTGAAATTATTGAAAAGAACATTGAAAATAAATTTTTATAAAACTAAAATTAATAGTAGTCAACTTTTCAAAAATTAGAACGGATTACTAAACAACTGTTTATATGAAAATAAGAAAAAATACCATCACGAAGCCTACATGAAATAATTATGCAACGCGTGTGCATTAAACACATTTTGCAATTAAATAAGGGAAGTCTGAAACTAGGCTTAGATCGAAAGGTGTTGAGTAGAGCTGTCAATTCGGTTATTTGGGTCAGGTTCGGGTTCAGATCAAACAGGTTCGGGTTGAAACGGGTCGGGTTGAAACGGGTCGAAATCTGTTGGTCGGATCGGAGCGGGTCGGGTGCGGGTCGGGTGG
>JAULKK010313863.1:0-11773 GCA_032355705.1 Rubia peregrina
GAAAATCCATGGTAAACATTGGAGAAAAGATGAAAGAGTAAATGAAAACTAGGGTTTTGAAGGTAGAACATTCGTGGTCTTAATGGGGGAGAGAGGGGGTATTTATAGTCTAGGAATTAAAAGAGAAAGGCAAAAAAAAGGGATGTTGGACCCTTTGTCACGGACTATGCCAAATTGACACTGGCTGTGGCCACTGACCATGCCAAATTGACACTGGCCGTGTCAACCCCTCTGCCCAGCTTCTACCAATTTCAAGAATAATTAGTCTTCTCTTCAAAGTTCCATCGCCTCTTCAAACTCAAACTCAAACTCTTCAAAAGGAGTCTTCAAAACACTTCATAAATCAAAGAATTAGGACATAAAACTTGTGATATCATCCTAACCCTCTAATTGATATAATGTCGATTTACTTCAAATTAAATCCCTAAATATTATAAAATTAGACTTCGAATGTGCCAAAAATATGATATAAATTGGGCACATCAAACACCCCACACTTAGCTCTTTACTCTTTCTCGAGTAAGAATGATCAATGCCTAAAGTGATTCCTAAGGATTCTACCCTATAACATATTCGAGATCTTTCCTTTGAGAATTCCCTTAACTATAAAAATGAAAAACTACATCCCCATAATTAAACCTAAAGGATTTCTACCCATCCACACAATTAAACCTGAAGGATTTCTACCCATCCACATTCCCCAAAACAATTTTGAATCAAAGAGATGATATTGAATCAAAGAGAGGTGTTCATCATCCAGAGGTAAAGAAAGAGGATATTTAATCTACCCAAAGAGTTTCCAAAGTGGAAAAATGAGCCTTCATATTTTTCGTTTCTCTCAATTTCTCTCTTTTTGCCTAGGAGCCCTCTCGGGTTTTCATCCTAGCTTCACACTTTTTTTCTTTCTGATGCTCACCCTCACTTTTTTCCACACCATTTAAGCCTCTCATTTTTGCATAGGTTTCCCTTTCAAGTTTTTGACCTATCCGGACCCCCCAATTTTGCCTAAGTTACCATCTCGGGTTTTCATGTTAGTGGGGTTATTATTATTTTTATCAATATATTTTTTAATTACCTCCTAAGAAGTTATAAATTACAACGTAGAAAGAGCAATATCATATAAAAAACATGTTAATTCCCCTACCCCACACTTAAATATTGCATTGTCCCCAATGCATGTAAAAGATCAAAGGAAAAATGTGGAATAAAGGGGAAAGAGAACGATAGAACAAAAGATAATACTCATAATTAGGAGCAAGAAGGTCCCGCTCCTTCGTGATGGCGAGCATGCCCCCAAGTCCGTTTCTCCTGCCAGTGTCTGCATCTCGCATGTGCATCAGGCGATGGGTCATCATCCATGTGAGAGGATCGCAACATGGGAATAGTGAATTCCAAGCCATCCTCAAGCACATCAAATCACTGATCAAATATGTCGAACTCACGGGTGAAGTGATCATGCATCTGGTGCTGCGTTTGCTCAATCCTATTCACCTGCTGGTGAATAGCTCTGACACTCTCAGCAATGCTGGCGAGTATAGTCCCATAGTCAAAATGCTACGGGTGGGAGGGCTCAGGTGTTGGATACTCCGACTGTTGCTCTGGCTATGGTGTCTGCTGGACAGGGTATCTTCGAGGGGGGAAATGGGGTACCATTTAGCGGGCCATGTTGTCCGCTTTGAGAGCCGTCTAAAAATATCTCACAAATTCCCGATCATAATCTAAAAACAAGGTGCTCGGATGTATATCTTCCGAAAGATGACAACGCTCAACCTGGGGGAGGATCATGAACTTGTGCGCACCATACATCTAAATAAACTAGTCACGATGATCGGTAGTCTGTAGAATTTTCACCCCTACAAGCGTGTTAGTGTCATAGAAGTGCTCATACTTCTCCGTGATAGATTGGTCGATTCCCGGTATCTTCAAATCTGAAGCCCTTGCTATGATGTTGACCATGCTTCCCATACCAATATTTTCCTTATTTGTGGTAGAGATCTTCAAGCACATACGGACCCAGTGGTCCACCCAGTCTGGATGGCTCTACACCTCGGAATTCATCGTCGAAGGGCACTTCAGGTCGAAGTGTGAGATTTGAGTGGGCTCCCTATGATAGAAGATCATCATAGATAGGTAGAGACGCACAAATCTCAAGTCAGGATGGACAATAAGTGACCTCCTGTCCCCTCTTGTCATTGCTCTTTCCGAGATTGCTACCCAAAATGTCTCCACATTAAAGTCGGGCACTGTAAGAAAGTCCTCCACTCCTGTGTCATAGTTCCGAAAAAAGATTTCTTTCAACTGCTCATAGTTGAGCTCACGCCTCTCATCATTGAGGTTGAATGTGATGTACTTTCCATTCTCACGCTCCTCTCTCTGTAGGTTAGCTAGAAACTCAAGAGTGAAATGGTGATAAGTGAGTCCATCTTTGTTCGAGAAGAACCCTAAAACAACTTTATCCAGCAACTGGAAGAAAGGTTTCTCGATGCCTAGCATTTCGAGAGTGGCCATATGAGTGAACGAAGTCACCATAATGGTCCTTTGGGCTAAGTTGGTTCATTTGCAGGCAAAATTTCCCTTAACTTTGGTTAAGCTCATGTAGTCCTTAGTGGGGGCTTGAGATGAACTAGCTCGACTTCTCTTTGTTGCCATTTTCACAAAATCAATCCCAAAATACAATACCACCACAGTCCACAAATATACTACACCACAAAAAAAATACCAAAACAACCAACAATCACCAAAATAGCACCAAAATCAGTCCAAATTTTTCCGCACCAACAATATCCATCCACACAATACAGAAGCCTACCCTCATAATTAATATCACAAATATATATGTCACCACAAGAACAAACTCCAAATTTCCAAACAGAAGAATCAACCAGAAATATTTGAGAAGGGTACCGTGAAGTTGATGAAGAATGATAGTAGATGGACGGATATTAGCCTCCAGTATTGTTCAATTCGAGTAAGGGGGGAAGAACTTGACCAAAATTCAAGAATGCCTAAATTTTAGGGTTCTTGAGTTTTGAATCAATTTCTTAAGGGTTTTGTGATGTTTGAGTGTTGGTGGATGTGAGGGTAATAGGTGGGAGATAAGAGGGAGTGAATTTGGCGTGAGTGGGGGGTGGTTTCCGGTGAAGGGAGGAGGAGGGAAGGGGCGGCGGGCGGCTGAAGGGAGGAGGAAGAGGATATCGGGTTTGGCAAATTTGGGAGGATTGGATATGGAAAGTCTGGAAAGGAGATAGTACCCGTAAGAAGCATATTTGACAAGGACCGTCAAATCAAATCTGTCCCTGGCCAAAAACAATTCCATCGTAATTTTTGACATGGACTGTGTCAAATTTACACGGTCCGTGCGACCCTCTCTGCCTCTGTCCAAAAATCCCATATTTTTGCTCAAATTTTGACACTGACCATTCCAAATTTACCCAGTCTGTGTCACCTTCTCTGCCTCCATCCAAAAAAAATTATGCTTCATTTTTTTGACACATACCGTGTCAAATTGACACGTTTGTGGCAACCATTCTGTCCCTGGCCAAAATCTCCTTTTTCCGCACAATTTATTGAAACAAACCATGAAAAATTTACACGGTCTGTGTCACCCTCCATGGTCCCAACCGGAATGAACTCTGAAATCACCATACTCTAATGTTCTGCAAAATAAAAAACAATTCATACCAAACATAATATTGCTCCAAAATATAGGGGAAAAATCTAATAAATTTCAAAGTGAAATGACCAAAGTGATCAAAATTGAATTATTCTAAGGGAAAATTTATCTTAACAAAGAATCACAATTACATCAACGAAGTATCAATGATCATCCAGATGATCAAAACTGAGTTTATTTAACTTCGTCGGCACGCTGTAATCACAAAGCAACCAAAATGAAGCTACATCAACGGAATTGTATTAAAAGCATCTGGATGATCAAAACCAAGTTTATTTAACGTTGTCAGCACGATGTATTCACAATGAAACCACTACTCACTAACCAGGTCATCGAAAAGTGTCTTCTCGACTAGTTCCAGTTGGAAACTCTCATAATAGGGCTTCAAACGGTGACCATTCACTTTGAAGGCTTTGGAAGTCTCCTCGCTCATAATCTCCACCACCCCATGGGGGAAAACTTTCATCACCACAAAAGGCCCAATCCACTTTGACTGCAATTTTCCTAGAAATAACTAAAGGTGCGATTGGAATAGAAGGACTTTTTAACCAGCGTCAAAGTCCTTTCCATTGATTAAACCATCATGCTTGTCCTTGGTTTTCTCTTTGTAAATTGTGGCGTTCTCATAGGAGTCATTCTGAATCTCCTCAAGCTCTTGTAATTGAAGCTTTCGGTGCACACCTGGCCTCATCCAAATTCATATTGAAGCTTTTTACGGCCCAATATTCTTAGTGTTCAAGCTCAACCAGTAAGTACATGGTTTCCCAAAAACCAACCGATATGGAGACCTTCCAATTAGGGTCTTATAGGCCATTCTATACGTCCACAAGGCATCATCTAGCCAAATGCTCCAATCCTTCCTATTCAGATTAACCGTTTTCTCAAGGATTGATTTGATATCTTGATTGGAGACCTCGACTTGGCCATTTGATTGTGGGTGATAAGCTGTGGAATTTTTATGGGTTACCTCATACTTCTTCATCAAATCCTTAATTGTGCTATTGCAAAATTGGGTTCCTCGGTCACTAATCACGGTTCGGGGGATTCCGAACCGGGAAAACATGTTCGCTTTCAAGAAATCCACCACCACTTTTGAATCATTGGTCCTAGTGGCCTTTGCTTCGACCCAGTTAGACACATAATCGACGGGAAGAAAAATATAAGTGCAACCAAAATTTTTTGGGAAGGGTCCCATGACGTCAATACCCCATACATAAAAAATCTCACAATACAATATGTTTGTTTGTGGCATTTCATTTCTTTGGGAAATGTTTCCCGCTCTTTGACACCTGTCACAAGATTGACAAAACCTATAGGAGTGTTTCATCATGTGAGCCCAATAGAGACCACTTTCTAAAACCTTTAAAGTTGTTCTTTTGGAACCAAAATGCCCACCACATGCAAGAGAGTGACAC
Source organism: Rubia peregrina (assembly GCA_032355705.1). NCBI lineage: Eukaryota > Viridiplantae > Streptophyta > Magnoliopsida > Gentianales > Rubiaceae > Rubia > Rubia peregrina. The sequence goes on from JAULKK010313863.1 coordinate 5,089, forward strand.
ATATTTAGAATTGAACCTACTTCACTCTCCGGGACACATCTTCGGATCATTTGATATGGGAAGTGCTTCCATATATATGGATCATCCCACACGCAGTACTTAGCCTTACTTTTCAACCTATCCCTTTGGGCCTTAGAGAAATTTGGGGGAAATTGGCGGGAGATAAGAAAATTAACTAGATCGGTATACCAAAGGTGGGCCTCTCTAATTGCAAATAAGTATTCGTTCAAAAATTCTTCTCAAATTGTCTCCCTCCTAGGCTTCTCAATAGCACTCTCCAACTCACAAGTCGATGTCAATCAACTTAGGTGGTCGGCCACTACATTCTCACTCCCCTTTTTGCCTCTCACCTCTAATTCAAACTCACTGAAGAGAAGTATGCATCTAATCAACCTAGTCTTGGCTTCCTTATAGGTCATTAAGTGGCGAAGAGCCGCATGGTCTGTGAAGAAAATGACCTTTGTACCAAGTAGGTAGGACCTAAATTCTCAAGAGCGCATACCACTGCCAATAACTCTTTCTCTGTGGTGGAGTAATTGTGTTGTGCATCATTAAGAGTCATCAAGGCATAGTATATAGCATGAGGGATTCTCCCTACCCTTTAACCTAGGACCGTACCAATGACAGAGTCACTAGCATCACACATAATCTCAAAATGGATGTCCCAAATAGGAACGGAAACAAGCATTTCCTTTAAAGTGTCAAAGGCTCTTTTGCATTCCAGGTCGACCACAAAATCCGCCTCTTTTTTCAACAACTTGTACAAAAGGGAGGAAATCTTAGAAAAGTCCTCAATGAAATGCCGATAAAAACCTGCGTGACCTAGGAATGACCTAACATCTCTAACCCTCGAGGGGTATGGTAGGGATTGGATCATGTCAACCTTAGCTTTTCCTACCTTAATACCTTGGGAAGAGACCACATGACCTAATACAATGCCCTTTTCCACCATGAAGTGGCATTTTTCGGAGTTTAATACAAGATTGCTTTCAATGCACCTCTTGAGCACTAAAGATAGATGGTTTAAACAACTATCAAAAGAATCTCCATGAACGGTGAAATCATCCATAAAGACCTCTACAAAGTGCTCAACAAACTCCGAAAATATGCTAACCATGCACCTTTGGAATGTGCCGGGAGCATTGCATAGACCGAAAGGCATGCGCCTATAGGCAAAAGTGCCAAAAGGGCAAGTGAAAGTGGTCTTCTCTTGATCTTCCGGGTCTATGGCAATTTGGAAATACCCGGAATACCCATCTAGGAAACAATAAAAATCCCTCCCGGCAAGCCTCTCAAGCATTTGGTCAATAAATGGTAGAGGGAAATGGTCTTTCCTAGTTACCGCATTCAACCTACGGTAGTCAATACACACTCTCCACCCGTTTTGCACACGAGTGGGAACCAATTCTCCCTCTTGGTTCTCTATCACGGTCACACCACTTTTCTTAGGCACAACTTGGGTGGGGCTTACCCACTTGCTATCGGAGATAGGGTAAATCATTCCGGCTTGGAGCAATTTAAGGATCTCACTCTTTACTACATCCATCATTGGCAGAATAAGATGACGTTGGGGTTGCCTCACCGGTTTAGCCCCATCTTGTAACAAAATACGATGCATGCAAGGGGAATGGCTAATTCCCTTGATATCGGCAATGGTCCACCCAATTTCCTCTTTATGGATTCTAAGCACCTCCATCAACCTCCCTTCTTGTTCCATTGTAAGTTTACTTGACAATATCACGGGTAAAGTTTCTTCCTCACCAAGGAACACATATTTCAAATTCTCTAGTAGTGGTTTCAATTCCACTACTGGTGCCTTCTCAAGAGACATGGGGATTCCTACATCTCGTGGTGCATCTAGAACTTCACGAAGTGGTTGAAAGGTAGATTATCAATAAAATTAAGCCTTTCAATAGTCTCAAGCAAATTTATCATTAAAGAATAATCATGAATTTCATTTAAATCAAGACTATTTTCTAAAGTGACCTTAAAAAAATTCATGCCATCAATCACAAACATATCTTGCACATAGTCATCAACAATATCAATAGCATAGCAAGAATGACCCTCACTAGGGAATTTCATGGCATCATAGATGTTAATTATAGTCCATGGTTAAACATCCACTATGCACATCGATTTTAGTTCTTGATGTTTTTAAAAAAATAGCCTCCCTAACAAGATAGGGGTGGCACGATTGTCATTCTCCATATGTAGAACATAGAAATTGGCCGGAAAAATCAATTTGTCAACCTTAACCAAAACATCTTCCACAATTCCCCTAGGGTAAGCATTAGAACGATCGGGTAATTGGATCACTACCCAAATTCCATGCAATTTTCCAAGATCAAGGGATTCATATAAGGAGTATAGAATCACATTGATTGATGATCCTAGATCTAGCAGGGCATTTTTGAAATTCTTACCACCTATGATGCAATGTATGGTAAACATGCCGGGATCATCACATTTAGGGGGAAGTTTTTTTTGAAAAATGGCCGACACTTGACCACCAATTTTTACCTTTTCACCATTTTTCAATTTTTTATTTCTCCCAGGGGTACATAATTCCTTAAGGAATTTATCAAACCTAAGAACTTTGTAAATGACATCAAACAGAGGAATATTTACCTCACACTTGCGGAAGACTTCAAAAAGTGCTTTGTTCTCATCTTTGCGATTCTTGTCCCACAAAACCATCGAAAAAGGCGGTGGTGGAAATATCTTCTCAATTTCATGATTCTTCGGTGGTTGGGCAGCCACCTCTTCGACCTCTTTGTACTTTACCATTATCTTATCTTATATTTCCTTCCCAACCTTCATAATTTTCTCGGGCTCTTTGATTTTATTTCCACTCCTCAAGATTATGGCACTAGCATTAGGAGGCCGGGGGTTTAACTCCGGTTGTGATGGAAGTTTCCTGGAATCCCTAGATTCCAATCGGGCCATGGAGGATGCTATGTGGCTAACTTGTATTTTCAAACTCTTGAACCTCTCGGAAGAGCGGCGGTTCGGTCTTCTAAGTTATTGACCATGTTTGTTATAGCATGCATGAACTCTTCGTGCTCCGACCTTGGCCTTCCTCCTCGAGTGTTAGAAGACCCTTTATACCTTGGGCAGGGTTGTTGTGGCACCCAATTTTGTCCTTGATTTCCTTGGAAGTGGGGTTGATCTCCTTGACGGTTCGGTTGATACACATCATGGCCACCTTGAGGGTTTGATGCACCGACTTGATCATCTCTATATCTAAAGTTTGGATGGTCTCTCCACCCCAGATTATAAGTCTTGGAGTATGGATCATACTTCTTCTCATTGCCCTGTCCCCTTTGGAAACCTTGACCACCTTGGTAGCCTCTATTACCTTGGAAACCTTGCACTTTCCCTCCTTGATAACCCATGGCTTTAGCCTTCCCCAACTCTTCATCTTGGATTTATGGATATGCATCAGTGGGATGTTCCAATGAACACACCCCCACAAACTTTAACTTGATGCACCCTCCCCTTCATTAGCTCTTTCATCATTAAAGCTAAGGCTTGAACTTACTCCTCAAGTTTGGGGATTTCCATATTTGGAAGCTCTTACACCCTTGCCCTTTTCTCACACCGAATTATCTTGTCCCGTTGGCCATGTCTTCAAAAAATTCCATGGCTTATTTTGGGCTCTTGTTGGAAATCAACCCATTACAGGCGGCATTGACCATCCTAATGTCCTCAACGAACATACCATCGAAGAAATCATACACAAGATCTCTTTCTTTGTAAGAGTGGTAGGGGCAACTAGCTAGAAACCTCTTGAACCTCTCCCAATATTCATACAAAGATTCACTCGAATGTCGAGAGATGTTTCTTAGCTCCTTCTTCAAACCCGCCGACTTAGATTCCGGACAGAATTTTCCCAAGAACTTACGCTTCATGTCCATCCACGAGGTTATACTTCCTGGGGAAAGGTAGTATAACCGATATTTGGCCTCATCCTTCAAAGAGAAAGGGAACACCCTAAGATTGAAATTATCCTCCGAAACTCCATTTGGCTTCATGTTCATGTCACAAGGTGAAATTCAGACAAGTGCTTAGTGGCATCCTCCCCACTCATCCCACGGAAACATGGTAGACAATGAATCATCCCGGACTTAAGCTCACAAGTGACATTTTCCGGAAGAGGTGAGAAGATGATGCAAAGTGGTTGACTCTCTAGGTTAGGAACCATAAGTTCCCTCAAGGTTCTAGTATCATCCAACATAGTGGGTGCAACTACTTCGGTTGGTGCTTGAGCACCTTGGTAGCAAAACGAGCTAGTCTCTCTGCTCTCCGGAGTGTTTCAAAAAGATTGGGATCGTAGTACAAGAGTTCTTGTCTATCGGTATGAGTGTCGGCCATAAACCAAGAACTAGATTAATACAACCTTATCCCAAGAAACAATCACAAAATAAAGCAAATGTGGAAAACCAACAAGTAAAAGCACAAAATAAATAAAGAGCTACACTAATACTTTAAATAAAATATGCCTATTCCCTGGCATTGGCACCAAAATATGGGAGGTCATCATCATTCCTCTCAAAGATAGTATTTATAATCCCTAATTGTGGCTAACTACTAGAAACTAGATAATAACAAGTCGGGGTCATCCACGAGGGAAAAAGAGGTTTTACCGAGTGTGAAACGTAGTTCAAAAGAACACGAAAAAGTCACTCTACGTTCATGGTAACCAATTTGGGGGGGTTCTTCTATTAGAAAACACCACAACTACTTTAAATATCTAAATTAACCAACAATTAGAGAAAACAATATAACTACGAACACAGTAGGACAAAAGGTGTAATTAAGATGATAACGAATCTTGGGCGCAACTGGTTTACATTTCTTATCATCATTTGATCATCGATTAACTAACCGATTTTTATGAATTACTCACATATTGTGGAAAAATTATCAACACCTTTCGGGTGAAGATATTTCTCGCCTCTCCTTAGTTATAGTTAGAGTGGGCGATCGGTGCTACACAATAACCCTTACCCTCGGGTCACCCTAGACGATCGGCCTTAGAGTCTTTCTAGAGAATAGCAATACACATGGAGAACCAATACAACTAACGCAATATCCTACAAGCGAGAAATATCGAGATAGCACAAATATCTACTAATAATGACTACAAGGATCGACCTTCATGCTAATCGTTATTAGTGAGTCACATTGATAATTATTTTAACCCATTCAAATTCATCTCAAATCTAAGCAATTTCATAAATCAATAATATAATTAGTTGTCACAACCAATTAAAACCTAACATCAACTAACGATAATCACATCAACAAAAAGTCAAAGTATTCCAGGTTTGACCAAAAACCTACCAAATAATTAACTCACAGTCATAAATAGTTGATCATCCTAGTATAAATCATGCATTAACTACACAAGAAAGCACAAAATATATACTTGATAATCAAAGCACAAAATAGGAGAAATCAAATCTCACAAATTCATACTAGAAATGCTTACCAATTGATCCAAAGAGTATATTTAGCCTAGATTAGCTAAACCCATGACAAATATACAAGAATCCATGGTAAACATAAGAGAAAAGATGAAGAAAAATTGTGTTTTTAGGGTTTTGGGAGAGAAAATTCGGATAAGGTAAAAGATAAAAGAGTGAATAAGAGGCTAAAATGGTTTAAATAGGCCTTAACCCACCTCGCTGCAGGCAGAAATACACCCATATGACCGCATATGGCTTCCTTTTGACCGGCAGAATTTGGGATTTTTTACTAGGTTGTGGGCCACAGCGGTGTCCTGCAGCCCGCAGTTAAGTTTCTATCTTTGGGACATTTTTATGTTGGAATGGGCTGCGGGCCACAAGACAGGTCTGCAACCCGCAATGAAGTTGCTGCCCCCTTCTTATTTGGGAGTTAGTGTAGTCAATTTTATAGTGTTCGAGAAGAAGAATCCAATGGTACTACCCTATAATGATGATTATTCTCGGATCTTTCTTTGAACTCATTCCAAACTTCCAGACCACAGTTCATCCACTTCTTTGCCTTCATTCTTCGACCCTTTTATCTTCTTCCAGATTTTGACTCGTGGCCTTCAATATTCTACCATCCTTGCGAATGTCCTTCACTAAAATACCCCAAAGTTCTTGCGAGCAATCTATAAATTAAGTTCACAAAAAGGAATCTAGATGCTCGTAAGAACCAAAAATCCATAAGACTCAATAGAGGTTACAAAATGAAGGATTTAGATACGAAAACCAAAAAAGATTGTCCAAACCCCTTATAATGTAATCCTATGTAAATCTAGAAATCTTCCAACAAAGAGATAACAAAAGAGATGTTAAATGCTTCGGAAAATACATGCATTTGATGTCTCATCAGTGGCCTTCGATCTACTACCATCCTTGCGAATGACCTTCGATATAATCTACTATTCTTTTGAATAGCATTCAAATATCTACTACCACTCTCGAGAATGGTCTTCCACCAAAAGAAAATGAAAAAGCACTCACGGGAAACCTACTAATGACATCAAAGAGGAAGATCTAGGCGCCCGTGAATATAAAGTGTCCATTAGTCTCAATTAAGTCTACAAAATGCAGGATTTAGACAAGAAAACCAAAAGTGGTCGTCTAAACCCTTTGTCATGCAAACCTAACTAAAACTAGCAATCAACCAAACAAAATATGATAATAAA
>JAULKK010313872.1:0-11773 GCA_032355705.1 Rubia peregrina
AGTCACAGATGAGATGAATGACTTACTATGCAGACAGTACACGCACAGAGAGGTATTTCAAGCGCTTAAACAAACGGCCCCTAATAAAGCAATCGGGCCAGATGGAATGCCTCCATCTTTCTTCCCAACATACTAGAATATAGTGGGACACAAGGTTTCCTCCTCAGCCCTTCAATTTTTGAACAACGAGAGACAGATGGATTCAATAAACAGCATGAACATAGTTCTAATTCCAAAAGTTGAAAGGCCTACTGGAGTTGCTCAATTCATGCCTATTATTTCTAAATGCATAGCTAATAGGCTAATGAAAATCATTGGAAGGATAATATCTAAGACTCGGAGTGCTTTCATTATAAATATATTAATATCAGATAATATTATGGTAGCTCATGAAGCCTATCACCACATAAAGGGTAAAATGACAAGGAGAAAGGGATACATGTCCATCAAATTAGACATGCACAAGGCTTTTAATAGAGTATAATGGCCATTTTTGCTAAAAGTCCTACAACGTATGGGTTTTAGATCTGAATTCATCGATCTTATTAAACAATACATCTCCTCTGTGGAGTTCTCTTTTATGTTGAATGGAAAAATATTCGGAAGACTTAAACCTACAAGAGAAATAAGACTGGGAGATCCACTATCATCCTACTTATTTATTATATGTGGGGAGATCCTCTCGAATATGCTTCAAGAGGAAATAAGGACTAAACAAATCTCAGGCTTAAAAATAGCCCGGTCAACCCCAGTAATCTCTCACTTGCTCTTCGCAGATGATACTTTAATATTTGGGGAGGCTACAGTCCATGAAGCTACTTAGTTGAAACAAGTTTGAAGGAGTACGAGCTAGTTTCTGGACAGAGAATAAACTTTGATAAGTCGTCTATTTCTTTCATCCCAAATGTTGAAACTGGGGATAAAACTAGCATTTTAAGTACCATGGGCATGATAGAAACGGATAGTCTTGATAAATATATGGGTCTACCAACCACTTTTGGAAGATCAAAATATGTATTGCTAGAGAGCGTGACGACAAAAATTTGGACAAAAATCAAAAGCTGGGAACATAAACAATTACCCAAATGAGGAAATGAAGTTATGATTAAAGCAGTTCTCCAAGCTATGCCGCCGTACACAATGTCATGCTTCAAGTTACCAGACACTCTGATAGAGCATATTCATAACATGTATGCCAAATACTGGTTGGGCAGCTCAGATAACAAGAAGAAAATACATTGGGAAACATGGTAGAACTTATGCATTCCCAAAGGAATGGGGGTTTGGGGTTCAAAGATTTGGAACAATTCATTCTATCAATGCTAGGTAAGAAAGTATGGAGGCTAATAATAAATCCGAACACACCCATAGGTAAACTGTTACAGGCAAAATATCACTCAAAAACGTCTCTACTTGAGGCCAAGATTGGATATTGCCCATCCTATGCCTGGAGATCAATCATTGAGGGTAGATCTTTATTATTGAATGGGTTAAGGAGAAGAATAGGTAATGAAAATACTATAATAGTACAAACCGGCAGATGGTTACCTAAGCAAAACCTTCCAACACCAACCTCACTCTCGAATGATTATCCAGTTGACATCACAATAAGCATTCTCATGGAACAGTTTGGAATTTGAAACTTATCAGGGAAATGTTTAATGATAAATAGGAAAATATGATACTATCAATACCAAGGCCTCAAAATAAATATGAAGACACTTGGACATGGCTCCCAACAGTGAATGGAAAATACACGATGAAATCAGCATACAATCTATCTATTAATTCAGCTTCTTTGAATGGTGCAAGTTATATGGCAAGTTCAAGTAATGGATCATTTCCCCACTAGAATAAGATTTTGACCCTCACAATTCCACCAAGAATCAGTCATTTTCTTTGGCGTATGTGTAAAGACCAGTTACCAACAACAAGGAACCTTATACAATGGAAGTGTTCTGCGGAGTAATCATGCCTAACATGTTCATCAGATGATGTATCAGCATAACATATTTTCTTCCAGTTCCCATTGTCACATCACGTTTGGTTTGCGGTAGATTTGCATGAAATGGTTTACAAATATCAACAACCATGTATGTCCCTTTGGATTAGAGATATGCGTCTTGAACTGGACAAAGATACAATGTCTTTAGTTGTACTACTTCTAGAACAATACTGGTATCATAGAAATGAGCTCCTCCATGATAAAAACATAATTTGCTCCCTGCTCAATCTGTTCAATATGCACTCCAAAAATAGAAATAAATAAGAAAGACAAGAAGCTACAACACACTGATACGGAAGAGCCACAAAGAAGAGAAGTAACACAAACATCTAACATGGGTATAATTGGCAGATCATTATTCTTTGATGCGGCAACAACACGAAATTACACTTACCTAGGATGGTACGTACAAGTGGAAAACAATCAATGGTTGTTTGTACGTACAAGTGGAAAACAATCCATGGTTGTATGGGGAAGCTATAAAACTGCAACTTCCTTACTCCACCCATGTTACAGAAGCAATGACTCTAAATTCCGCTATAAATGGTTGTGTTACACATAAAATACTACCAGATATTACTATGGGTGATGATCAATCAGTAATTAGAGTTGTCCAGAAGATAGAAGAGGATAGATAAGATTTTGGTTCAATCATAGAGGATGTCAAATCTAGGTTAGCAAATTTACAGGAACCAAAACTACAATGGATCTATAGGCAGGAGAACAAAATTGCCAATAAATTGACTCATTTTCTCAAGACAAGTCATTTGGACTTTTCAACATGGATTAGTACTCCAAATTTTTAACACCTTTGAATCATCAATTATACAAATCGTATTTTTCAAAAAAAAAAAGTTACACCCTACAAATATTTACTTATATGTTGCATATGTTTAGTATTTAATGTGTATTAAATAGTATACCGTGTCTGACTAATGGGTTTTTATTTGCTGCTAATTCTTTATCTTTAATAAGATAGTGCATATGTTTACTTACATGTTGCATATATTAGTATCTGGTATGTATTAGTTATTTATATTATGTCCGATTGATGCCATGTTTTTTTATTGGATGTGGGGGATTGCTTTCAAGCAGTAATAATCCCAAGATAGGTTGCGGTGAGCCCAACCTCTTCAAGTACCTGCAAAAGTCCCCAAGGTGGTCCCCAGGGAGGAAGCCGGACGCTCAAGTTAGTGTTTCTCTTATATGTAATTTTTGGGAGTGAAAAGGTCCCCCTGTCCCCCTCCCACTCCCCCCTCCTTATTTGTTGTTCTCTGACTTTATTTATAGGGCTTTGATTGTTGACCATGGATAAAGTATTATGCTAAACTCTTGTAGATCGTGGCCTACTAGAGGATATCATGGTAGGAGGTGCTTCTCCACCATTTTTGGGATTGGTCTCACTTAGTGAAGCATCATGGTTGACTTATATGTATTTCAGCAAACCGATCCATCTATGCAAGTAGGTTCACTTTCGGTTTGGTTTTTCTTGACTAGTACTGGATGGGCCGTATATCTACCATAAGCCACCGACCACAGAGTCATAATTAGAAAAGTGTGTGATGTTTTGTTTCTAAGAAAAGTAGATATAGGATGAGAGAAAGATAAACATCAGCTTAGTTTGATAAGAACAAAATTATGTGCGTGAAGTGGAGAATGACTTCACGGGTAACATAGATGATTAGATTTTCATATATGTGTGGAAAATATCAAAAATGAATAATGACCGATAGATTTTCCCTTGATGTAGGGGAATCCTTCCAGATTATGATAGGCTTTTGGATCAGTATTGAGAGTTTCACTTGTTTTCATGCTTGCAACAGAGTCCCCGAGAGGTGCCCCTGGGGAGAAGCTTATATGCCCAAGTTAGTCTAGGAAATCTTAAAAGGGATATAGTATGTGTTGAGTTGCTTACCTGGACCTGTGATCTATGTCTTTCCTTATAGGACTCATGTTCATGTAATTGTGGATAATGTAATAAGTTTATACTCTTTCATATCATGGTCTAGTTGAGGGTGTCATGACCACTGGCAGTTCCTGCATTTTCTCCATGGTTGGTTATTCGTCAGTGAGCTGGACTTGGTTTGTTTCCAAGTGGTGAGCGAGCTGGTTGCAAAGAGTTGGGCCTTATGCTTAGGGTTTTGCGGGCTAGGTATATACCATACCCCTCTAGCCACGAAGTTATGAAATGCGTAGTGCGTAAAGGTTTTGTATTGGTAAAAAATGTAATTTTTGCCTAGGTTATAGGCAAAATATTTTTTTTGGGTTTGATTAAAAATAGTGATGCTAGCGCGAAGCTATGTATGAGTATGTGGCTAAGAAGAATAAAAAAAGGTGTTTAATTAACTTTGATGTGGTATTTTTTGGATGTTGATTAGTATCCTTTTATAATTCGGAACATGTTTGTCAAGTGATGGCTTCTATTCATATCTAAAACAGGGTACTTATTACCTCGAACAGGTTCATTTTAAAAAAATTATTTTGTATGCTTGGATTCCGTGATCTATATATAAAGGGGGTAAGGACTACCTTGTTTCATTTGACTGCTGGGTTGTTGGCGGATTTTTGTGTGGCTGTTTTTTGAGTCATCATTGATTACCTGTTTAATCTTATCCCTCTTCTTCTGCAAATAAGGTGATTCTTCATTCTGAATCCTTGTCTTCCACTACCAGACTTAACATGGGTGATAGTAGAGTGACGCGTAGTGATGCGCGTGTAGAGTGGTGATTGGTGGTGCGCTTTCTGGGGATAAGGTTATTGACGGGGAAGATGAAGCTGATGAGGGGGTGTTCAAGATGTGGAAGATAAACACAATATAATTGTTGTGGTAATCTGATCAAGTAGCACCCTTGTTGTTCACCCTAAAGTACTCTCTCCCACAAAATAGATTCTTGAAGTGATTCTGGGGAGAAATACTCTGACGATCAACTCAGTATTTTCCTTAGAGATTTCAAATTTCTCAGTATCATCTTCCTCTCTTGAGCCAGTATTACTCATCCTGCATTTATAGCCTATCCTGGTCATGGTTCCACATTGCTAGGGCTTGAAATCGTGGATCGCACCATGATCACTATCTTTTTAGTTTGTGTCTATGTGCTCATCCTTATTATGTCTTTCTCAGTTTACGTTTGGTTCCACGATCACCATGTTCCACATTTATCGGTTTGTGGTTGACTTGGACTTTGGGCTGAATGGCCTTGACTATTCGTGAATCGAGATTGAGTTGGGCCTTAGGAGTCAGCAACCTTTAGTTGTTGGGCTACGTATACACCATAAGCCCTCCCCCAGCCACGGAGTCAATAAAACTCAAAGGTTTGATTCTAGTTGAAAGTTGTACATTAACTGTTATTCTATTTATTTCTTGAACTGCAATAACCAATTCATTACCACATCGACTTGAATCATTCTCGCAAAGTGTTGTGTGCTTCTTGGCTGTGTTTATTAATCAATTGGGTTATCCATCCTTTGAAACTTGAGTTCAAAATTTGAAACTACAATGATTGTGGAAGGCTAGTAGCTGTTGCAATCCTATAGCTAAGATTTTCTCCTTTTTATTCACTAGCAACATTTCGAGTTTCCTACCTCTGCTGTTACGTTTTTCCCTTTTTATAGTTGTTTCAATTTCCATGATTTAACCCTGTCACTCTTCAGTATACAGTATTCTCTCGACTTATCCCGCCTTTTTCTCAAGTTCCTAAAAAGGTAATCCCTTTTTGTCAGGCCGCCATTATTGTTTTTTGTTTCCTATTATCCTTTTGATTTCTTTAATTTAATTCCGCAGTCTTTTCGTATTCTTCATCCTTTTATCTTCTTCTTCTTTATTGCTCCTGTCTTCCATCGTACTCCGTTAACAGCGTAAGTTCTTCTTTTTTTTGATTTGTTTTTCCATTCTAAAAGGATTTTTGTAGTTTTGAATTTGCAGCGTATCTCTTCTCTAGTAATTTTCTCTTTCGATCTTTGGCTAGAGGTTATTCGTTTGTTTTTCTGGCGTACTATCTATGTCCTTTCTTTCAGATATCGCCAGAAATTTTTCTTTTTGAATTCTGTGACCGGAATTGATATAACATTTGTTTGGATCTTATGAAATATTACCGCCTCCATGTCTACCTCTAATATTGCCGAATCATCCGTAAAATATTTCTCTGTTGACAATGTCGATTCTAGAGAGGATTTTGACCAACTCACAGGGTCTTCTGCCGCTAGTGGCATTCTTTCTGATTATTACTTGGAAAATCTTAAGGATAGTTTTCCATTTTTGTCTTCGTACGAGCTTAAGGCTCCTGAGTCCTGTGAAAGTGTTCACACCCCTCTTTCTGGGTTTATCTCCTACTACTTAGACTATCTTAAGTTCAATTTTTTCCTTACCTCACCATGTTCTAAACTTACTCCCATTATCGGGTCATATTATCTCAGCTCCACTCTAAGGCTATCTCAATTATCATTGTTTTCTATCATGTGTGCAAAGTGGCTCAAATCTCTTTTCCAATTGACTTATTATGTAGCCTTTATCGGCTTCGCAAAGTGAAGAGCTTATCCGACGAATTTATCCTTTAGCCAGTTATTCCAACTATTGAGTTTGTCAGTGGATTTTCTAACAACTGTGGTGTATGGTGTAAAAAAATTCTTTTTAAAACTTGGTAACAGGAATGAACCGGATTTTCCTGTTTGGAACTATAATGTTCCAAAATTAAACATTCCTAGGGCTAGGATTCATTTTAATGCTGAGTCTGAGGTTGTATTGACACTCAGTGAACATTCGATCTATCTTCACCATGTTAGTACTAAGAGCGAAGGTGTTTGCTTGTCATCAATTTCCTTATCCAACTTATATTTCTCACTCAATTTTCTCATTGTCCTGTTATCTATGTGTGTTCGTCTAACTTGCTTTGTATACAGAATTGGAGAAATATATTTAACCAAGCTCTCCATTGAGAGAAACTTCATCTCTGATCATGAAAATGAGGAGCCAGAACTTATGGCTACTAAAACCATTGACAAGACTACAACCGTTATCTTGTTATAAATAATAACTACTGAAGCTATGGCTAAGGAAAGTGGGGAGGTAACTGGTCGTAAAGCCAATGAGACCTCTCACAGAAGAAGGAAACGAGATTGAACAGGTGGATCCTCGAACGCATTGGAGCCTCCCAAGAAGAAGGTACGTGCCAACTATTCTTATCCCAAAACTCTATCATGAAGCGCCATGGCTTGATGGTAGAGGAAAATATTTCTGCTACCTTGTCCAAACTATCTCTCCCTGAGACAATGGTTGTGGTATGTTCATTAGGGATTAGGTTGTTGTTTAGTTTGGTGCTTCCCTTTTTTGATGTTTAACTGTTATATTTGCTTGTATGTTTTTGAAAATAAGGTTGGTGAGGGTCTTCATCTTGTCAGTGAACGAGTTGCCAAGTTCACTAAGGGAGATGGTTTGATTCTAGATAAATGGTAGGCAAGCGAAGAAAATGTCCTTACTTTGAATCACTCTCTCACGGCTGCTAAAAACATGCTTGTTCTACCGAATAGCGTGCTTTGGCTGCTGAAAAAGAAGCTGATAAGATGCGTCCAGAGATGGAGGAGATGATGAATAATGATTCTACTTCACCTGGGTATCCTAAGGTTATTGTTAATCTCCTTGTGAAGATGAACTCTTTCAATAATTTTTTTGAAGAATTTTCTTCTTCTTCTTGCAATGTTGGGTACTACAAGGCTTTGGCTGAACTGCAAAGACTGAACCCTACTATGAAGTCTCAGAAGCTGCCCAAACTGGCCAAGTCTGAGAAAGTGTTGGAGGAATAAAAGGCTATACTTAACTAAGGGTTCATTAGCTGCATTTTCGACGGTGGTCATCCCTACGCCTTGTTGTCCCACCTTGCTAGTCTTCCTTGTTTGCCTTCTTTATCTGAGCTGGAAGAATGTGCAATTGATTATTTTTAAGATCTTCCCTTCATTTCTCTCACTTCTAAGCCTCCTGTATATGAGCCTCCTTCTGATCTTGATGGCGATGCGAACACTAAGGTTAATCCAAACATTTAAGGTCCTAGTCAGCATGCAAGTAAGGAGAGTTTTGCTTTTGTTGTTCAGCCTTCGTCTGTTTCCCCTTCTAATGTTAGTTAATCCTAGTGCTATGAGTTCATAAACTTTTTTGTAATTATTAAAAATATTCCAAAGTTTTTTGTATTATTTGTACTATTATGGATATTAATATTTGGTCGCCTTTATAATTTTGCAACTTCTCATCTTATATATTTATATACAGGACTTTGATACTTTGGTTGATCATATATTTTTGAAAAGTCTTGACTATTTGGGATCTAATGTTTTTTTGTCATCACTCTGGGTTTTTCTCTCATCCTTCACCTTGTCCTATTAAGGTGGTCAAAGCTACCCAGTCGTTATCTAAGGACTATGTTGAGCTTATTCTGCTGATCGCTTCTCTAATTTAGAATCCTCTTCATTATATACTGAGTGGAAAATTCATGCCTCCTCATCTTCTCCTCGTACTTTGGCCCGTTCATGTAGCCAGTTTGTACCTGAGGGTTATAATATTGAGTCGCTTGACCAAGATATAGTTCAAAGTTTGGTAGATCTTAAATCTGTAGGCAAATACACGTGTTCACTCAATCTTCCTATCCATGTTTATAAATGGGCGCTTTGTTTGGTCATTCGCCTCAAGTATATGCTACTTAGCATCAATAATCTTATAGCTGGGTAGAAGAAGACTTTAAAGGATACCCAAGATTCTGTCCCTGAACTGAAAGGGTTTTGTGCTAAACAAACAACCTTATTTAGCACCAACAGTTGAGCATGGTTAGAATTTTTTACCAACAAGAGAAGGCTAAGAATTTTGCTGCAAGCAAGGCTGTCGAGGCTCATCAAAATACCTTGATCATTCATAAGCAATATTCTCGCATTGACAATTTATTGGAGCTATTGAAGAAAAACCAGAATGAGTGTGATCATTTTCTTCTTCAACAATCGGGTGGCAAAGTAAATTTGATGAAATTTTTCCATAAACACTCAGCTTCGTAGTGAGAATGAAGATCTTAGTGTTGAGTGTAATCGTCTTGACTCATGTGTTCACTAGCTTGAGCAAGTTGTGCTAATTACAAGGATAAGCTTCAAGCCCTTCCATCATCATCTCGCGGTTCTAGTTGTCGTGGGAACCTAGCGATGAGTATCAGTGGGCAGAGGATTAATTTGTCCAAAGTTGTTAAGTATCATATTAGCCAATTAGAAAATGAAGTGCAGAAATTGATTGCTACGAATAAAAGTTATCAAGATATTGTTGATATTATAAGCGTGCAGCTTGACCACGAGGAATTTGGTCCTATAACTGACTTTAAGACATACTGTGCTAAGTATCTTAATCATATGGAACGAAGAGGTGTAAAGTGGAATCCCACCTACTTGTACATGAAATGGTGTTATGAAAATATCCTAGATGATGAGCGCGGGGCTGAGCGATTTCATCTCGAGGCTGCGAAATCTTATCGCAAAGTCTAGAAATCGCGTCATTGTGGTGGGTCTTTGTCCTCTGGATCATCTTGCGCATCAAGGCATCGATAGTTTTCTTTTTCTTCTTCTATTTGATGTAACATTTTTTCCCCAGAACATTTGAAGTGGTACTTTTATACCGACTCATATTTTTTAATTTAGTTTCTTTGTTATAAATCAGCATAAGGTGTTGTGCTTTTTGCATTTCTTCTTGTGCTCTACTACTTTCGTGTTTATGTTCTTGAACATTTACCATGCGAGGCTGTATGGCTTATGACTTGTCTTCATTGCTTATATTACTGGCATGTTTTCCTATTTTGCAAGATCTATAGCTTGCAGAAATAGGGGTTCATATTTTGCAAACTCGCAAGATCTATTGCTTGCTTTTGTTGCGTTTATGGGCACATTTGCCTTTTTGCAAGATCTATAGTTTGCTCAGTAGAGTTTACGAAGTTCCAAGGTCTATGGCTTGGGAACTCAAGAAACTCTATTATGCGAACTGGGAGATCTATTGCTTGTTTACTTTGTTATTTTTGTAGGCATATTTTCCTTTTTGCAAGATCTATAGCTTGCTTAATTGATTTTACGAATTTCCAAGGTCTACAGC
The DNA here is from genome assembly GCA_032355705.1 of Rubia peregrina. NCBI lineage: Eukaryota > Viridiplantae > Streptophyta > Magnoliopsida > Gentianales > Rubiaceae > Rubia > Rubia peregrina. Next base: position 10,107 of record JAULKK010313872.1, read on the forward strand.
TTGGGAACTTGAGAACTTGTATTGTGCTAAATCCAAGATCTATTGCTTGCGTTGGTATTTTCGAGGCATATCACTCTTTGTACAAGATCTATAGCTTGCAAAAGTAAGATTACAACATTTTAAGATCTAAAGCTTGCAAAGTCAAAAGGTTGTAAGTTGTTGCTTCGTGCTTGGCCAATCCCAATTGTTTGTGATGTGCCATAGTTACCTATTATTCATAAAATGTATGTTGACCCAAAATATGATTTTTGATATTCATCATGTACGGCTGCGATAATATCGCTTTCAATACAAAACAAGAACACGAACTTCGCAAATGATCATTTCATGGTGCCTATACAATCTAGATACTTCCTATCCTCCACCTTAGATCTATACAAAGAATTTTCTTAAGTTGATCACATGCCAATTGTTGGGGACACTGCTACCATCCAATCTCTCTAGCTCATAGCAGTTCAATTGGTGTTTTTTCATTATTTTGTATAGGCCGTCTCATTTTGGGCTTTTATTTTGTTTTTCCTCTTCCAAAGTTGCTTCGTTCTTTCACACCATAAGATCACCAATTTGGAATTACGTGTCTTGGACCTTCTGGTTGTATGCCTTGGCCATCTTCTCCTTGTACTTCGCCTCTGTGATCGTTGCTCGTTGTCTCCTTTCTTCAAGTTCATCTAGGTCCAACCTCATTGTTTTGGGATTATTATCCTTGTTGTATACTTTTACTTGAAGGATCGAGTTCTTGATTTCCAGCGGTATTACTGCCTCATAACCATAGACTAGACAGTATGGCATTTCTGTTGTTGGTTGTCGAACAGTTATTCTATATTACCACAGGGTATTGTGTATTTTGTCAACCTAACCAGTTCGTTTATGTTCCAATATTTTTTGTATGCCCTGAACTATAGTTATGTTGGTGATATCCACCTGTCCATTTGCTTGAGGGTGAGTTACAGAAGTGAACTTCTGTGTAATCCCCAACTTTGATCACCATTTAGTAAAGACTCCACTAGTGAATTACATGCCATTCTCCGTTACTATAGTTTGTGGCACCGCAAAGCGGCATACTATGTTCTACTAGATGAACTTTCTTGTTACCTCTACTTTTACTCTTCCCAACGAATTTGCTTCCACCCATTTGGTGAAGTAGTCAATTGCGACTATTAAAAATCTTGCATTGCCACTACCCTTTGTAAAAGGTCCAACTAGATCAATTCCCCACTTATTTAATGGCCAAACTCCATATATTCTTGTTAAAACAGTATGTGGTTTTTGTGATATCGGAGCGTTGTTCTGGAAACTTTTACATTTGAGCACGAAGTTGTACGCATCATTGAACATACTCTGCCAATAGTCTCATACTTAAATTATCTTCTTTGTAATCATTTTAGAGCCTTGATGCATTCCACACAATCCTTCATGCACTTCCCTTAGGACTTTCACTACTTTTGATGGGCCTATACACTTTATCCATGGAATCAAGAAACCTTTTTGTGAAAGTTATGAGACGTCAAATGCATGTATTTTCCGAATCATTTAAAATCTCTTTTATTATCTTTTTTTGGAAGATTACTAGATTTAGGTAGGTTTACATCGTAAGGGGTTTAGATAACCGTTTTCGGTTTTCGTATCTAAATCCTTCATTTTGTAACCTAGTTTGAGTCTAATGGATT